>JAMKQA010027541.1:0-16751 GCA_024699735.1 Posidonia australis
TGCGAAAGGGAGATCTGCTGGGTTGACAGTAAGCTCTTCCGGAGGTTGTGGGGGAGGGTTTGGGGCGAAAGGGGGCGGGAGGTTGCGGGAGATGGGGGCTGGGGGTGGGAGAAGGGTGCTGTTGCGGGAGAACTGTCGCAGGAGAAGGAGATTTTTCGGGCCTTTTGTTGCGGGAAAAGGGAGGGAGAATGGGAATGGGAATGGGATTCCTTACGTTTTGAGAGGGAATGAAATTCCCATCCTCAATAGGAATTTCCAATCCTTTTTTTTGTACCAAACGTTGGAATTTCATTCCAGCCTAATTTTTCATTCCATTCCCTTTCATTCCGGGGTTCATTCCAACGTACCAAACGCACCCTTAGGATTCAGAATGCAAATTTTACATAAACAACTCATTTTTATATGTTTTAGGGTCTTAGTGCAAAACCTCAGGACTTAATTATAAAGAAAACATGAATTCAAGGGTTCAATAGTGATAAAACAAATTTTCACAGGATAGAAAATGAAAAGAAGAAAGTTCATGGGACATGATGCAATATTTACAGAAAAAACAAAAGAAACGAAGTTTTAATTAAAAATCAAGGGGTTAAAGTAAAAAATGTTAGGACTGAATTGTAACGTTCTAAAAAACTTAAGGAAAACGGTAAAAGAAAAAAAAGACGATGGCCGTCGACGATTCGAAGATTGCCAGTGGTAGAGGACTAGGGAGGCCATCCAGGGCCTCCCTGTCAGTCGATCCCTCATCGGAGTGTGGGAAAAGCAAGAAAAGGAGGAAAGGAGGAGATCTATCGCTGCCGATGATCCATCCAATGGATGAAACTACGGGTTGACGTCACCCCCGATCGTTCTTCTCTGGAGGTGGCGAGGTTCACGAACAACGGTCCTACGGGTGTCTAAGCAGCGAAAGGGGGGTCCAGTGAGCTTGAAGGAGGCACGACAGAGCTTTTCAGAGTGTTGGGTACTATCGTGGCGGCCTGGGGTGCGCCACCCATCTCAGGCTTCAGAGATGGTTGCAAACGATAGTGGGGACGACATTGAAGCGGTAGAGGCGTTTGAGTGGCGATCGGGGAACGTTCGGTGGACCACGTGGAGCTTCCAAAGGCGTTAGTCCTGTCAGGGCGCGGTCCGTGTGCTTTGCCCACTCGGTGGGTTCGACGGCGGTAGTCAACGGCAATGGGCGACAGCGCACTCCTTGGGCCACAATAGGCCAGGGAAATCACCACCTGAGCGACGGAGGCTTTGGGAAAAAGAAGATAGAGAAGGGGAGAGGCTTCGGGTGCTAATGTTGACCCGAGAGGCCACTGGCCTTGCCAACGGTGGTGAACCCATCGCCGGAGAAGAGGAAGATGACACAACAAGAAAAAAACGCAAAAAAAACCAATTATAATGCTAAGGAATGAAGCAAATCACGTAGGGAAACAGGAATGCATCTTTGTTATACTAGGGGGCGGAAGATTACCTCTCCTCTATCGTGGGTGTTTTGAGTTGTAAGGAGACCATGGTTTGATATTGCTCGGGACTGCTAGAAAAGGCTGGATTGAGGATTGGGGTTTTTCTTTTGGGTTCTCCGCATGTCGAAGGGTTTCAAGCGCTGGAAGGAGAGAAGCCCCTCAGTCGGCGGCGAGAGACCTTTTAAACTTCGACAAAGCTCTCCCATGCCGTCAATCTTCTCCCACGAGGGTAATGCTCACGTGAGTTGGAGGAAATTGGTCGGAGATCGCGGGAGGTGGAGGATGCACTCTGGAGACTGCGGGATCTCGTCGGAAATATTGGGGCCGCCGAAATTATTTTTACTGGTTTATAAAGTTTGCTGATTGATGAATGAATGGGCTGAATTGGGCCTGGAGATTGGACTTGTGTTTTTAAAGGTTTTTTATTTTTGTTTTATGGTTTTTTAGGGTTTGTTTTGGTAGTTTTAATTTAGTGATTTTAATTTAGGTTTTTAAGCTTAATTAATCAATTTTGAATTCGGGTTTTTTTTTTGGATTTTATTACTTGAAGGTTTTCACGATTTTAATTAAGATTTGGGATTTAAGTTTTAAGTTTCATTTGGGTTTTTTGGATATTATTATTTTAGGATTTTTTTTTTGTGATTTCAATTAAGATTTAGGGTTTTATTATTTTTAGGGTTTTTCTGGATTTTAATGAATTAGGGTTTTGTGTTTGAGTTTTAGATTTGATTAATTTTACTTGATTTAATTAGGGTTTCAATTTAAAGTTTGATTTAATTAAGGATTTGATTTAGATTTTAATTTATTTGCTTTTCTGCTTGATTTTTGTGTGGACTAGGGTTTCTTTTTAATTAGATTTAATTTTTAATGGATTTTATTGAGTTTTACTAGATTAGGACTTTAATTAGAGTTTTTCTTTTAATTAACTTGCATTTTAAATGTTTTACATGTATTTTACGTGGTTTTGATTTTAATTAGGGTTTTTACTTTATTTACTTGGATTTTAAGTGGATTTTATTTAATTTTGGTTTTAATTGGGGTTTTTATTTGATTAAGTTGGATTTTAAGTATATTTAAGTGGATTTTATTTGATCTTAGTTTTAATTGGGATTTTTATCTGATTAATTTGGCTTTTAAATGTTTTAGATGAGTTTTGTTTGGTTTTAATTTTAATTAGGTTAGAGTGTCCTCGTGTGGGCTTGAAGGGGCTTGTGTGGGCTTGAGTGGGTTTGTGGGTTTAGGGTTTTAGGTTAGAAAGTTGGGGTTTTGGTGGTCGCAGTTAGAGCATCTTTCTAGAGGAGCCTGCTGCTAAGTAACTGCAAAATTGGGGTGTCTTCACCCGCCCTTCACTTGTCGAAGTATTCGCTCTAAATCATTCACCCTCGCAAGGAGAGCATCTAGAGATACTACGATCACAGATTGTGCAGGTGATGCTGGTGTCGTGTACACCGTATAGGTCGCCCCTAAGGGCTCCTCCAGATCCACTATTCCTCCGTCTGGTGCTACGACAGGATGGCCGGTGTACTTGTGCATGGGTGCTGTGGGCTGAGGTATAAAAGATGAACCTAGTGTCCAGTATAAGGGTGAGGATAAGGCCAGGGTGGTGCTACAAAATGTGTAGAATGCGGGAGCAAGAGTTGTTGGACCAGAACAGCCCTGGGAACTATGCTCATGGCTGGTTCTGCTCCCGCTAGCCTAGAAGGCTGGTCACCAGATAATGGAGATGCATGCTTGTAGGTGTTGAGGCTGTGTTGCAAAAGATAATGTTGACACCCTTATTTCCGGGGAGACAAGTGACGGCTACGACTGTGGGGGTAGTGTGGATGGTGAAATCTATGGTCCTAGGGTTGGTTGCAAAGGCAACTCAGGAATCGAGGAGGACAAACCTAAAAGGGTTGAAGTGCAAGTGCTAATCCCTGCAACTGTTGGGCGAGGGCCGACATTTGTTGCAGCTGAACGGTCACAGGATTGTCACTTGTTGATCCAAAAGATGGGGTCAAAAAAGGAATGAATGCGTTAGGAAATTGGAAAGCTAATTGTCCAAACTTGGGGGAAGCTACTATAGAAACAGCCGCAGTCGGTTGGGTGTTTGAAAGCATATAGTCTAGAGAAGGAGCAGTGAAAGGAGCCCGAGGGATGATCATGGGAACTGACTCGACAGATGGGGCCCGAAAGGCAGTGGATGAGCAAGATGGTGGGCCAAAGGGTAGATTTGTCACGGGGACATGATACTAAGAGGGTGGGGTCCTACTAGGGTGTAGGAAGGTCCCCCAGATGTTAAAGCAAAAGTTGGGATAGCGGAGAAGATAGGAATTGACACGAAGGATGGAGGGATTAAAACAGGGACCTCCTCCTGGGAAACAAAGGAATGAGGCTTGCTAGTTTGCTAGGCCATGGTGGACCGCGAGTGGATGCAAATCAAACTACGATTGGGAATGAAAGGGTGAAGCCTAGGACGAGCTATCATCAAAATTAACGAATAACTCAGGAGATGTGAACGAAAATTGGGTCACACTGGGTGTCAGTGAAAGGAAACCTTGAATTCTGGCTAAGGAACATGCACACTAATTGGTACTATTTATGTCAAAAAAAAAAGGGAAACAGGTTAGAAAGGATGATGTAGTGTTTATGATGGTATGAGTGCAAATGTATGAATGCTTCTAATATGCACTCTCTCACAATCTAGGGGTGTCCTACCAAGTCGTCTGCTCCAGGTTCACACAAGGGTGGATGGGTCTCCAACTCAAGGTTAGAGAGTAAAGGTTCCTACTCTAAATCCTTGCCAAAGCTTAGGTAGTGAACGGGTGGTACGTTCAGGGCCTCGTCCTCTACCAAAGCAGCATGCTATACCCTCTACTAACACTGACACAACCCTAGACAAGGGAGGACATACCAATATCTCATCCCATGCCAAAGCCATAGAATGAGAAATCAGGGAATGCCCTTCGCAAACTATATAGGTGGTCTCAAAAGAGGAGAAGAAGAATGTCCTATATGATGAATGCAAAATATGCTTTAAGTATTTTACTTGCAAATTTATTAAACCCGTCGATGGAAGTTTGTAATTTGTCACTAGTTTGCCCTATTTATTTATTTTTGTTTTTATGTGATTTTTACTAACCAAATAGGGAAGAAAACATGTCTCTAATCTCCTAATCATGACAAATGCAAAAAAAGGAAGAAAACAAGTAAAGCAAACACCAAGCAACAAACAAAAAGCATGCGCATGTCAAGTGCAAAACTAGTGGCATAGCAAATGTGTAAAAGAAAAACACCCATTATACAAAAAACATGCTTAAAAATGTAAGCAAGGCACAGCTTATGCTACAATGGGACAGCCAAAGCGAAGCATGGGAAACAATCAAACAAGCAGAAAAGCCAGAGTAAACGAAAGCCAGGATCTAGTTATCCCCTGTAGAGTCACAAGTTTCAGTAACTATGCCGATGATAGCCTTGGGGGTGGCGCAAAAGGCCAAATGCGCGAGGGCCAGCAAAGTCACAGCAAAAGGGCAATAAAAACAATGATAAAATGCGGGAGTCACCACCTAATCTACTTAAAACAGGAGACAAGGAAAACCGTTTAAAACAACAAGACTATGCAAATGTGCGTAGTAACAAGCCAATGGAAAAGGTCAACATGAACCAGAAATTGGGTAAGGATCCCTGTTACACACGGGGAAGGTATTAGGCATCCCCATGCGCCCGAGAAATCGGTCTTTCACAATTTTTTTGTTCACTTGTTGGCAACGTTGGCTTTACAGCTCGTTTCTGTAGACCCAAAGGTGATATGCAATGCAATGCTATATGCCGGTTGTGCCTTATGCTAAACATGGATAGAGGGACTGTAGGATGTGTCCTAATGCTCTGAAAGGTCACTCAAGTTGTAGATCGAACATCGGTGCAAAGATATTGCACCGATATAACCATGGATCCAGTAGCATCGAGTGGCTAATGTCCTTACTTTGCTACATGCATAATCTAGGCTATCTTACATAGATGAGTATAAAATCATGCATGTGTCATCCTAATATATCCAGGAGAACACACAAACGAAATCAGAGTCAAAACAAATCGGGAACCATCTCAAACAACATGCCAAAAACCACAACCGGTGCACTGGAGCAGGTAGGTGCACCAGACAAGTGCGCCAGGATGGTGCTCCTGTCTAGTGCGCCACTACAGTGCTCCACTAATGTGTGCTAGCAATATGTGCTATTGAAGTGAGACCTAGAAATTACAGAACAGACAGTAAACTGACTGATATGCCATGCTATATGCGACGAAGTAAACATGCTAAAGGCTGTCTGAAAACTCCTCCTTGATGCCAAAACATGCATTTACATGAGAAGTATGATTCAAAAACTTTTTCCTTCTATAATTCTCATGGGTTCATATGGGTTCCTTTTGGCTTTAAGTGCCATAGGCCATTGAATTCTTACTCTAGAAGATCGAAGGGACATCCATGATGCAACTAGGAGAATCAAAGAAGAATGGGAGGAGATGAAAAACTAAGAAACCCATAGTATGGATCATGGCTTTGTGCTCAATGGATCAAAGACCTCACGCAAGCCTCCACCCATCCTTAAAACCAAGGACTAATGCAAAATAAAACTGATGGAGATAACCTCCAGGCACAAATCCGGTCGAGCAAACACCCTAGGATAAAACCAACCAAAGAAAAAAAACAAGGTAACTCAGTGAATAAACATGAACAACTAAACAACATGCCATGTAAAATGAATTAACAAACCCTTGTACACGGTAAACCAAGCACATAAGTACCCAAATGTATTCTATATGACATAAACTTAGACATAACCATAAAAAATACAGCAAATGAGATCTGATCCGAAATTAAAATACCACAACAAAATACCAACAACAGTGAAAATCAAACATATCATGTGAACATGGATAAAACTAGATTACAAGAAAGGGGAAGCTACATGACAAAAGGAGAGGTATTTACCTGATTGGAGTGATCTTGTTCTTCCCACGAATGGCTTGAGATGGGCTCTAGATGGATGAAAACAGAGGTCTCTTTCCTCCCAAGTTGCCTCCAAGTGGTGCAAGATGAAGGGTTTTGTGGAGGGTATGGGTGAGGGGGATTTTCCCTACACTAGGTGGGTGATTCCTTCCTCAAGGTGTGAGTTTTTGGCTCTGGACAAAAGGTAGGTAGTGGGTATTTGTGCTAAGGTGAAAAAGCTCTTCCTCTTTCTCTCTTTCCAACCCCTTTTCCCAATGATTACCAAGGATTTATATAGGGAAGGCTTGAAAGTTCTAAAGACTCAAGAAACCAAAGGACCCCCTTAAGACCAAGAGAACCATCATTATGCTAATAATGGTCGAAAGTTATAGCAGATTATGGGTATTATGGTTGGAGTTTCGTTAGGCAAATGAACAGCCAGCGACCTGGAATCGAGTTGGTGCGCCACTTATGTGCGCCCGTGTGGTGCACCAATGTAGTGCTCCGGGTATGTGCGCCACATAGGTGTGCCAGCTATGTGCTCTCTCAGGTGTGCATATTTAGTACTCCAATAAGATGTGCTATACTAGTGTGCTACCCAAATATACCAAAAAAAGTGTGCCATTCATCTATGCTGGTTAATTGTGCTAAGTAAGAGTTGGATTTACTTCTGGAGTCTAACTTATGGCTCTAGGTTAGTTTAATGCACTTGGAGGATTCTGGTTTTTTGGGAAAGCAAGATCCGAATTCATCGCCACTAGATCCATCAACAGGTCGCCTCAAAAATCATGGTGTCTACAATTGGGTAACTGGTTGATGAAGGAAAGATGTTGAACGATCAGGATGGGCTGCTAGCGCTAGTGGCTTATACACCCTCCTTGACCTAGTGACTTCTACACACATCTCTGTGGCATAATCATAGGGTACACAGTGAGTGTCCCTTGTCAGGTGGACGACAAGAGGGGTATGTACTGCCAGTTCTAGCAAGGCTGACATCAGGCTGAATGAAAGATGGTCTGGCTGGAGAGGATGTTGGATAGGATGCTGGACAGGATGAGTAGGCATGGGTCTGGCGAGTAGGTTAATGGGTGCCCCGGAGTGTGCGATCGGCAGTGTAGCGGTACGCTTCGCCCTCGCTGTCAGCCGTATCATGTGGATTGCTGACTCAGAACCGACACGACTCAAACAATAAAGACAAGTAGGAAAAGGCTCATCAACAATACAGATCAGATCAAAGGGGTCCACAATGAATGTCGTAGACCTAAAAGCAGAAAGGAAATGGATTCTTGAGGCCCCAACGCTTACTGAGTTGTTATGTGCAAGCATGGGTTGGTTGACAATGTTAGGATAGGCGTGGTGCTAGTGCAGTGTGTGCTTCTTGGGTGTCAATGATGATGACCTTACGGTCAATTAGGTCCTAAATGGCATTCCAGAGAGCCATGCAATTATCTGTTGAGTGGCCTATGTAGTGATGGAAATTGCAGTGGAGGTTCTTGTTGAACCACACCGGAAGAGGGTTTGGTAGGAGACGGACCACTAGAAGGTTCAGGAGTGACACCACCTTGCAGAGGCAGCACTCAGTGGCTCAACAAATGGGGTATACTGTCGCACAGCACGCTGAGATCGTCTCTACCCTAGGCGGGGTCCTTGTTGGACCAGTTCGGCGGGATACACTGACTAGGCAGTGGTGGTGATCTATGGCGTGCGCGATGCCCTAGGTGTAGGTGCATAGACTAATTGATTCGAGCTTGGTTGGTTCACCACATTGACAGTCATGGCAGGCGACCCTACGGATGCAATGATAGGCTTGGGAGGATCCTGCCTCTTAGGGTAACTGGTGCCAGCGTCGTTACAAGTGCTGCTGCTTGCATGGTGATCTGGAGATGTGGCTTGTTTGGCAAAAGTGGCGAGTGCATGAAAGTTGCCGCTACGAAGGGAGCTCTCTACACGTGGACCTGCCCGAATCAAAGATGGAAAGGAGGTGACAGGCTGAATGCTCAACAGAGCCCTCACATCTGGCGGCGCACCTCGAATAATGATTTCGATAGACTCCTCATCGGAGAGTCGATCTCTCACTTGTGATGCAAGGGCACGCTAGCGGCTGACATACTCCCTAAACGGCTTGTGGAGTTTCTGTCTCGTGGTGACAAGGCCCTCCCTCTTTGGGACTAAGTTGAGAGTGAAAGCATATTGATCCATGAACGCTTGTGAGAGGTCGTTCCAAGTCTTGATTGATCCCATGCCAAGCGACGTGAAGCACTTGAGGGCTGGACCGATGAGACTTTTCTGGAAAAGGCAGATCACCAGCCTCTCGTCAACCTGGAGCTGAGCGAGATCTCCATAATATGCCCTATGATGTGAAATAGGGCAACCCTTACCATTATATTTCTTAAAATCCAAGATTTGGAAATGCGATGAGAGTGTTGCCTTTGGGAAATAGCAGACGTCTCGGAATCCATAGCGTTGTTGATCGCCTCCCCACACTTGTCGAAGTGCTCTCTCCAGGTCACCCACCTTAGCGTGGAGGGTATCTGGAGTTATTGCCGACGAGGGTGATGCAGTAGGAAGGACGGCCATATATACTATGTGGGTTGCACCTAAGTGCTCCTCTGGGTCCACCATCATGCCATCTGGTGCTACGACATGATGGCTAGCATATCCATGCATAAGTGTTGGATGTGATTGTGGGAATGAAGGTGCCGGAACCTAATGGTGTGTGAGTGGAGGATGAGTAGAGAGTTGTGTGGCAGTCGGTGTTGAGTGTGTGATTAACAGTTGCTGCAGCAGTACGACGCTAGGCTGCAGGCTCTATGGATGTTGTACTCTAGCCAACCCTAGGGCCCAGACACCAGAAGCTAGAATAGAATGTTGTGCAGTGAGCTGGAGTGTTTGAGGCAACGGTGTCACACCTAACGTGGGTGCAATGAGGATCTGGGGTGAGGGCTGAGGTGGTGGTGCAGAAGGTGATGCCTGAGACACCGGAGCAGGCTGTCGGGGAACCTCAAGAACAATGGAGTCCATAACGGACTAGATAGCAAAGGCCATGCCCTCGATCTTCTAGGCGAGGGCCAACAGATATTCTGCCTGTGCGGTAGGAGATCCCTTAGGGATGGTGAGGGGTGGCACAGGCAAAGGTCTAGATGTCAAAGATGGAATGGATACAGATTGCCCTGGAGGCAGGGAACCTGTAAGGGATGTCGCCGTAGTGGGTTGAGTGCTAAAAGAGAAAGGACCTTGATGGAGTGAGGTCGTCAGTGATACATCTGGAACCCGAGCAGGGGTCACTGAGATAAACTGAGTGCCTTGCTCCAGACTGGCTAAGGTCTGTGGATGTCCTATGGTGTAGGAGACAGAACCTCCGTGATGTACGAAAGGAACAAAGTGAACAGCTGAAGTCATAGTGAGGATAGGAGGGACCGAAAATGGAGTACCCTCCTAAGCAACAGTTGTGAAAAGAGACTCGATGATGCGCTGGGCCATGGCTGACCGGAAATGGGTGAGAACCAGACTACGGTGGCAAATGAGGAGATGAATCCTACGACGAGCTATCGTCAAAGTGACAAATAACTCGGGAAAAGATGATCAACAACGAAGCATCGCAACTAGAGGGAATCAAGGCAGGAACGCTCGAGCAGTGGCTAAGGAACTCATGCTCTACCTGGGAAAAAGAAAACTATTAGTGTCAGAACCAGCAACAAGATGCAGTTAGTAAGGTGGTGTGAATGGTATTCATGCACATGGATGCAACTAATATGCTCTCTCTCACCAACTAAGTGTTTCCTAAAAGGCCATCTACTCTGGCATCACACATGGGTAAATGGGTCTCCAACTCAGGCTAGAAAGTAAAGGTCATTGCTCTAAATCCTGGCCAAAGCGCAGGTAGTGAACGGGTGATGCGTTAATGGCCTCATCTCCTGCAGTAGCATGGAGCTCTACTCTCTACTAACACAGACACGACCCCGGACAAGGGGGGACAAACTAGCAACACGCCCTACGCCAAAGCTATGGAACGGGCTACTAGAATTGTCCTTCGCAAACTGGAGGTGGACTTAGAGGAGAAGATGCATGTCCTATATGATCAATCATACAATATGCTTTTGTGTCTTTTGCTTGCATTTTATTAACCAGAGGGGAAAAGAGTTCAAATTAGTCTCTAGTTTTGCCTTATTAATTATTTCTCCAAGTTTGTGTGTTTTATTTGAAACCAGAAGGGGAAAACAAACATGTCTCTACTCTCCTAGTCATGTCAAATGCGAAAAGGGAAGAAAACACATAAGTAAGGCAAACAAGCAAGCAAACATCAAGCAAAAGGCATGATCATGGCATGTGCGAGTGTCGTGGTATCATGATTGTGAAAAGAAAACATCCATCACATCAAAAGGCAAAGCATGTGGCATGCAAGTGCAGTGATAGAGCAAATGTATAAAAGAAACTGTGAAAGGCATGCTAAATAAGCAAACAAGCACAAATGGCAAACAAACTAGCATGTAAAGCCAAAACCTCAGAAAGCAAGCAAAAAGTGACTAACCTGAAAGCCAGAATTTGCAACTCCACAGCGAAGTCGCAAGTTCTGTGACCATACCCGTCCAGGAATCCGACGCGGAGTCGCACCATGAGGGAGGAGGCCACAGCCATGTTAGGATGGCGAAGGCGTAAGATAGGATAAAACAAAAAATTGGAGTCGCCACTTAGTCTTTTAAGGGAAAGACGAGGAAAACCACAAATAAACTACAAAAAGATTGAATGCATGAGATGCAAAGGAAAAAGCCAGATGTCTACAAACTAGAGGATGGGTAAGGATTCCTATTATGCACTGGGAAGGTGTTAGGCACCCCCGTACGCCCGGGAAACTCAGTCTTTCTAGTTCGATTCGCTTACTAGAGGCTGAATGAATGCTTGCTAAGCCTAGATTGTGCTCTAATCATGCTAATATGAGTGCTAAGTCAGGACCAAATGGATGTACAAGATAGTATGCAAATTGCGAAGAAATCCACACGAAATGACGAAATCACGAAACACGATACGACAAAGAAAATCACATGAAATGACAATATTTTTGGAGAGAATGGCTCAAGAAACCATACCAATCTCAAGAGAATAAAATATGTGATCAACCCAAATCACCAAAATCATAGAAAACATCATGAAAATCAAGATGGAAAATTACGAAGTAGTCTGCGTAAAATGACCAAATAGCGATATATGAAGAAAATCACATGAAATGACGATGTTTTTGAAGGGAATGGTCTGAGAAACCAAATTGATATCAAAAGGATCAAAGGAGGGATCAATCCAAATCGTCGGAATCATGAAAATCAAAAGGGGAAGATAATCCGCAATTGGGCCAATGTAGGCCTTTAGGTCAGTTAGTGTATGCCCTCAGGTAATGAAATCCAAATCAAATCAAAAAATCCAAAAATTTGGAATAGAGGGAATCAAATCAAATGTCAAGCGAAGGAATTCGAGAAACGGGTTGGCGTGAAATCCATGGGAAAACACAAAAGGCAAGCTTACTCAAAAAAAGATGGAATGATATGCAAATGTAATGAGAACTACGCAAAATGCATGAATGTGTACCTAAATGTGTAAAGGATGTTGAGGAATGACTGAGAGAGAGATTATGCATGACTTTGTGCACAAATAACATGCATGTGCTTGAATTGATGGTATAGGGGGCAATTTGGTCATTTCCATGGCCAAATGTGATAAATGTGTACATGTGCATGATACATGATCTACTATATGCAAAATGTATGCAAAATGTCAAAAAATGTTGTTTACAAGAGAAACTTGATGGAAAGAAAGTTTTAAATACAAGAAAATGATGTCAACATGTTGAAGGGCAAGATCAGGGACTAAAACCCAAAATTCACGAAAAAAGGGAAACCTAGATTAAAATATATTTAGTGACTTCTATCCTAGTGTGAAAATGATGGATTAAATGAAAATGTGGCACTAAGATGTGTGAAAAGTGCACCTTGGTAATTTCTTGAGAATTTAAGGTCTAATGTGCAAAATTCACACATAAAGTGCAAACATGACTAAAATGTGAAGCCAAAGAGCATTTTACAATGCAAACATGATTTTTAAGTGAAAACTATATTTAGGGGCAAAAATATGAATAAAAGAAGTGGAAAATGTCAAAAATGAGTGTAAAAACAATTAAAATCCTAAATGATGAATTTAAAATTAGTCTAAGGGTCTGGATGTAAATTTCTTATACTCAATGACTGTATGCTATAAATATAGGGGCTTACATGCAAGATTTCAGGGCTTAAATGTGATGAAAATTAATCTTTTATGATGATCAGTGTGATTATGAAGTCTTTCAGGGTACAAAATGCAAATTTTACAAAGAAGGTTTATTTTTAAAAGCTCTAGGGACTCAATGCAATACTTCAAGATGTAATTACAAAGAAAACATGACTATAGGGGTTTAAATGTGAGAAAACATGTATTAATGAAATAATCATGAAAAATTAAAACATGTAGGGGCCATATGCAATTTTCACAGGAATAATAAAAGAGATCAAAAGTTATTTAAACTACAGGGGCTTAATTAAACATAAAGAAAAGGATCTAAAAGTAATGAAAGGAGGACCTAAATGTAAAAATACTTAAAATTAGAGGGCCTTGACAAAACAAAACTTATTCGAAGATCACCGATGGATCGTCGGCGTCTCCACTTTGGCGCGAACTCTAGTGGCGATCCAGCGATGGTGTAGCGATAGGAGGGCTCCGACGATGGCCCTGGAGGCTAGAGAGGACGACGACAAGACTCTCCAGAGTGTTGGACAGGGTTGGGGCAGCTTGAGGCTCTCCTCCCATCTCTAGCTCCGATGAGGAGTTGACCGGTGCTGAGGAAGACGACGACTAGGGAGTTGGTGGTGATGCTGCTACTAGAGCGACGCAACGAGGACCAAAGATGCTCCGAGGAAACCTGAGAAGACTCCTGGAGGCGTCGGGGAGGACCTAGGGGGTCTGGAGTGTTCTTCCCATCGCCTGCACCGGAGATAGCCACGACGAAGGCTGGGGAGGTGCTTCGGGCTCTGAAACGGCGGCATGGCTGCGTAAAGGGGTTCCTGAAAGCGAGGCGGAGCTTCCTGTTGCGATGATGAGAGGCGGGGGCGTCTGGAGAGCTCCAGCGTTTCGACGGCGTCGATCGACGGTTGCAGGGTAGGGATGACAAGGCTCTCAAGCACGGGAGGCCTAAGGATCCTCCCCTAAGTGATGGGAACTCAGGGAGGAGAAGGAGGAAGGAGGAAGTAGGAGGAGTGGCCCGTGGGGCCTCCCCTGGACCCAAGAGGCCACTGGCCTCGCCGGTGGTGGTGAACCCACCACCGGAGGGAAGGGAGACGGCGTAATGGTAGAGGTCTCTAGCAAAACATGGTCCTGAAGGCTACAACCGGACTGGACGGAGCTAGGACGATGGTTCGAGGCTAAGAAAGAAAGAAAAGAAAAGGGATTACCTGAATGGGGTCTCTGTCCCCTCCGACGAGCAACGGCGGCACTCTCTGGATGATTACTCTGGTGACGGTGGTTGGGGATTCTGAAGGTGAAAAAAAAAGGCTAGAAAGGGAGCTCTGGATGTCGTGGGTTGTTGGGCTCTCTTTGGGGTTCAAGTGTGGGGTTTCTTAGTGGGTTCAAGCGTGTTGGGAGGAGAGCTTGGTCTATCGGCGGCCAAAGGCTTTTAAACTCTGGCAGGGTCTTCTCCAACCATCGATCTTCTCCCACAGGAGCTGAGCGTCGTCCGATGCTTGCTTGAGTTGGAGGAGATTGGCTAGAGATCGTGGGAGGTCGAGGATACGCACCGGAGACTCTGGGATCTCGCCGATGATCTTGCCAGAAATGTCGAGGGTCGTTGGAGATGAAGGGTTGACTGGAATTATTTTTCATTCTAAGTTTTTAATTGAAGAATAAATGAGGTGTATTGGGCTTGTTTTGGGCCTATGAGTGGGCTTTTAGATTTTGGGTTTTTTTTGTTTTATGTTTTAGGGTTTAGGTTTTTGTTTTAGGTTTATTATTATTTTTTTTGGTGATTTTAATTAAGTTTTTTTTTTGATTTTGTGATTTTAAAGTTTAATTGGTTTTAAATTAGGGTCTTTTGGGATTTTAATTAGGGTTTTGAGTTTGATTAATTGATTTTAAATTAGGGTTTTGGGTTTAATTAAGTGACTTTAAATTAGGGTTTTTACGATTTAGGTTTTGATTATGTTATTTTGAGTTAGGGTCTTTTTGGGTTTTATTATTTTAGGGCTTTTCTGATTTCGAATGGGTTAAAGTTTTATATTTGAGTTTTAATTTAGATTTAATTAGTTTTTTACTTGATTTAATTAGGGATTTAGCTTACATTTTGGTTTAATTGGTTTTGATTAGGGTTTTGACTTAAATTTTGATTTAATTGGCTTTTTGCTTGATTTTGTTTAGATTTGGTTTTTTTATTTAATAAGATTTAAATTTCAATGGATTTTATTGAGTTTTACTTGATTAGGGTTTTAATTAGGGTTTTTGCTTGATTTTGATTTTAATTAGGGTTTTCACTCAATTAACTTGGGTTTTAAATGCTTTAAATGGATTTCATTTGATTTTGATATTAATTAGGGTTTTCACTTAATTAAATTTGGATTTTAAGTGGCTTAAGTGGATTTTATTTGATTAATTGGGAATTTCAATATTCAAGTGGCTTTTATGTGGGTTTAGGTTTGGATTAAAAGTTTTTACATAATTAATTTAGGTTTTTTGACGATTTAAATGAGTTTTGTTTGGTTTTGATTTTTAATTATGGATTTTGCTTAAATTAGGTCAAAGTGGGTTTGTGTGGGCTTCTGGGTTTAAGTTGAGCTAGGGTTTAGGGTTTAGGTTTGAGAGTTAGAGTTTTGGTGGTCGCAACTAGAGCATCTTTCCAGATGAGCCTACTGTCAAATGACTGTAAAATCAGGGTGTCTACCCTAAGAATAGGTAATTTTTAGGCACTCAAAAACACATAACTAAGAATATTTAACTGTAACACCCTAGTGCTACACAATAATACAGGAACTACCCAAGAGCAGCTAAAAGAATCTAAATAACAGAATTAAATAAATAAGGCTAAACACCTAGACCAGTGTGCGGTAAAAGTGGCTCTAAAAGATGCATCAGACTACACTACTCCTACTCCAGAGCACCTGAAACAAAAGGGGACAAAGAAAACACGCGTGAGTGACAGGAATGTCACCCCGTACGTGCCCGAAAAACAGCGATAAAACCCGCAAAAACATTTGCCAGAAAATCTCCAAAAAACTACCATCGCCAAAACCAACACATTTGATTAGAAAAACTTTGAAAACGATGCCATTTCAAACATTCCTTTTCTTTCTTTCAAAATCGCATACTCATTGATAAATCTTTATGCTCAACACAGGAGAAGCAAATCATTTCATCTAGTTTCCTAGCCTAACGCATCATTTAAAATTCATTAACATAATTTATCACGATTCAGGGCTAGGAACTAGTCCAACACACAAATCCAAACTTTACCATTCCAAATATTGGTCGCATCACCCTAGCCACAGGCGATCGAGTTGGCCACAAGCAGTTGGTGAGGATTCCATGTCACCACACCCACACTACAATGTCGCGGTGAACCACCTCGGCTACAGCCTAAAAATGTACCCTCACTGGTACAAGCACGGAGTGCGCCCTCGGGATGCCCTGGTGCCCAAGCACCTAGGGACTCTAACCCCAGACCATTCTAGCACCGGCATTGAGGGTAGTCCGGGTCTACCATACCTCGGGTCCTACAGTACCACCACAGTCTCGAGGCTCCTACCCCAGACCGCAAACTCGGCAACCACAACCAAGGACACGTCCCCGACATCACTAGAGGTCTCACTACCTCGTCGGCAAGCCCTGGTCTCATTGTGGTTCCAACAATTCCATTAATCTCTTTAAAACCATATGCAATTCCTCTTTTCAAAACATTTGTCAAAACCATTTTCCATTCATAAAACTCTTTGTAAATCACATGCATTATGCATCACATTATCATTTAAGGTTTTCAAACCCACACATTCATTCATGGTCATCATACCATGCAATCACCCCTCACATGGGTTCACATTATATGCACAAATCATGTTTCATGACTCATGGAAAACATCATTAAAAATCAACATACTTACATGCATTATCTCACAAGTCATTTCCATGCATCTCATACGTTTATCATGTATTTATCCATTTTTTTCAACATTTTCCAAGTATTTTCCAAAATAGCCCAGGGTCCTGATTTGGCATACCAAATTGGGTCACGGTCGACCGAAATTCCCTGATTTGGTCGACCGAAATGTTTTGAC
>JAMKQA010027542.1:0-28887 GCA_024699735.1 Posidonia australis
ATGAGCTATCATGAGTCATAATTAACATGCCTTAGATTATTAAACTAGAAGTTCCAAAATCACTTGAAATTTTACATGTGTTAATCCTAGAGAATGTAGATGACATCTAACGGTTTAAAATTTTAATTTAATGGTTAAATATTGAGTTGTAAAAGTTGTCCTTAAAATGCTAAAATGAGGACATGTCCTTAACTGAACTTTTTCCTATATATATATACATATATTTGTATATATATATATATATATATATTTTTTTTTTATTTATTTATATATATATATATATATATATATATATCTACATATATATATATATATATATATATTAGGGCCTGGATCGGCGGATCAAAATTGAATGTTCGACCAAACCTAGGTTTAGGGCACTAGATCGGTAGATCGAAAATCCACTCGGTTGACCGAAAACCCCTGATTCGGTAGACCGAAAATGTTCGATCGACGTAACTATAAATTCTATCAACACCCAACACTCCTAGAATGGCAGACCGAATAAATTCGGTCAACCGAACCAAAGGTCAAGGGGATAATCTACATGCCGAACCAGACGACTGCAAGGCAACCCAAATTGGGACCCAAAGCCTAATCCTACAAACCACCAATCCAAACCATGCAAACTATATATCAAAATGAAGATCTCAATGAGATCTTCCAAACCAGACAAACAACATCGAGATCCATCAAGCGGATCTCGAGAAAACAACAGAAACATAAAGGGGACACTATTCACCCCAAACCATAAATATGACCATAAATGGCCCACAAATGCACAATAAATTCTATAAAATTTACTACAATTACCAGCACACTAACATGCACCTATGGTACAAATTTGGAATCAAAATAAAATCTACAAGGTGTGTACCTCCACCGAAGACATAGCGACGCGAGGCGGACGGCGACGCTCCTCCAACTACGAGCTTCTCCTCTCCTCCACGCGATGATGGCAGCACGGTGGTGGTTGCATCCTCCCGACCATCTCCTTCTCTCTCTCTCTCTCGCAACCCTCTCACCCTCCCCCTCCCCTCTCTCTTTTCTTTCCCTCTCCCATTCACTGGAGGAGAAGAAGAAGAAGAAGAAGAAGAAGAGGAAGGGGTGGGGGTGAGGCCCAGGGAAGAGAAAGAAAGAAAGGAAAGGAAAGAGAAAGAAAGGAAGCTGCAAGCACGAAACCAAACCACGTGATCTTCCACGTCCACGTGACTCGTGCCACCAAGGACCCGCCACCACCCCTCCATAGCCCAGAAGAAACCACAAAACTCCTATGAGGGCCACCACAGCACCCGAACCACACCACGCTAAAAGGCTAGAAACCCACCATCCAAGCGTCAGAAACTACTGAGAACATGTCCCACATTAAGCATTGGGACTCCCAAAGCCTAACATGCCTGAATTTCACCTTAATTATCTGGCCAAGCACCACTCATAAAACCTGGGTTGTTACAGATGCCTAGTGGCATCTTCTGAAATAGCGTGTTAGCTCTAATGTAGTATATAATAGCTAGTCTCCTCAAGACTTCTTTATCATTGGAAGTAGCAATTGGTGAGAAAATGGCATCCTGAATGTAGTTCATGATGTCATAGTACCATGGGTTCTCATCATTAACTTTTGCAGTCCCTCGATAGTTGACCTCAGTGTGTAGCATATTCTCTTAACATGACTCTTCTTTATGTTCTTGAACTCATTCTGCAACTGACTCCACTATTGGTGAGTTGACCCTCAACACCATAACAGTTTGTTCGTTATATTCAGGGTTTAAACGAAATGATGGCGCAAGTGAAGCCAAAGAATTTGCCAAGATGTTATTGCTTCTGAGCGCATGCACGTACGTATACTACCTTGTCAAATTTCCTCAGTAAGAGTCATGCTAAATTACGATACTCTTGGAGCCTTGGTGAAAGGATTTTATACTTGCTATGGACCTACCGGATGACAAGCTGGGAGTATCCTACCACCTTCAATATCTTTGCTCCTAGATTGAGAGCCATTCATAGCCCCAATATGAGAGCCTCATATTTTGGTATGTTTGTTATGTGTTATGAAGCCTAGCTGTACAGTGATAGGGATGGTGATGCCTTCTAGAGTGAGAAGCATTGCCCCTATTCCAACATCTTGCGAATTGATTGTCCCGTTGAAGTGGAGAATCCATTCTCTAAGTAGTAGGGGTGATGCTGCTGATTGCAAGGATTTCTTCATCCAGTAAGTCTGTTTAGACTAGTTGGTACTCTAACAGGAATAGTTCGACAAGTTGATCTACATTTGCCTACCCCTTGACTACTTTCTAGTGACAAACTGTACATTAAACTCCATGAGGAGTATCTACCATCATGCTAATCTTCTAGACAGCGCAGGCTTCTTGAACATGTATTTAATGGGATCCATCTTGGCTATAAAACAGACTTTGTGTGCTAGGAAGTAGTGTTTGAGCTTTTGAGAGGCCCAAAGTAGCACTAGGCAATGTTTCTCGATCTTGGAGTATTTCTTCTTATATTCCATGAACATTTTGCTTAGGTAGTAGACAACTTTATCCTTCCTTCTTGTTTCATTGTGATGTGCTAAGACGACACCCATAGAACTGTTAGTAACCACTAGATAGAGTAGGAGTGGCCACTAGGGAATTGGTGTAGTTAATACTAGAGGGTTGAGGAGGTAGAGCTTTAAGTCATCGAACACTTTTTGACAAGCCTTATCCCACTTGAACTTTGTGCCACCCTTTAAAAGCTTGTAGAATGGTCTGCATTTTTCTGCATATTGGATGATGAATCTTCGGATGAACTGCAACCTTCCTATGAGCTCTCTAAGTTCCTTGACATTCTTTGGAAGTGGCATTTCTATGATAGCTTTGGCCTTTACAGGGTTTACCTCTATTCCCCTCTTGCTTACTATGAACCCGAGTAGCTTTTCGGTGGTAACTCTAAAGGCACACTTCTTGGGATCCATTCTGAGGTTGTATTGGTCAAAGTACGCTTTCTAAAGCTTCCAAGTGTCCTTCTCTTATCTTTGATTTCATTAACAGGTTATCTACATAGCACTCCATGCAATCGTGAAGCATGTCATGAAAGATAGCCATTATGGTCCTCTGGTAGATAGCTCCAGCATTCTTCAGTCCGATGGGCATGACGACGTAGTAGTGAGTTCCCCATGGAATTGTGAACGAGGTCTTCTCTTGATCTTCCTACGAGCTTGATCTTGTTGTAGCCGAAGAAGTTGTTCATGAATGAAAGAATTTCATGACCTACAGTGTTGTCTATAAGGATGTCAATATGTGGTAGTGGGAAGTCATCCTTTGGGCAAGCATCATTGAGGTCTTTGTAGTTGATGCAAACTTGAATTTTGCCGTCTTTCTTCATGACCAGGACTATGATGGCAATTCACTCTTGATAGACCACCACTTAGATGAACTTGGCCTTATGCAACTTGTCTATATCTTCCTTGACTTTCAACGCTAGTTCTGGTCATAACTTTCGGAGTTTCTACTTCACCGTCTTCGCGCTTGGCTTGAGCGGGAGTCTATGTTCCACCAGTAGCGACTCTAGCCCAGGCATTTCTTTGTATGTGAAGGCTAGAACTTTCACGTACTTCTTGAGTAGCTTTATCATTCTGGTTCACTCATCTAAGTTGAGTCCAGAGCTTATCTGAACTAGTCTTGGGTCTGCTTTGGTCCTCAGATTGATTTCCTCTGTTTCTTCAACAATGGCCTTAGTCTATTCATTATATTTCTTCATCATTTCTTCAAAGATAGTTTGCTCTATTATTTCTTCTTCATTTGGGTCTTCATCTGTGTCCACTAGTTCATAGACCTCATAGTTCTTGATGTTTCTGTTAGTGGTGCTTGACACATCTTCGACTAGAAAGATGGCATGGGACTTGGCTAGATCTTGTGGGAATGTCGTGGTGTAGTGGTAGACTTAACTGTTTATGTAATTGGCTCACTTCTCTTTTGGCCTGCACACTTAACAAAATTGTTAGATACCCTTTGTGTGGACATGGTGGTAGTTACGTTGTCAAGGCCACGTCCCTGACTACCTTCCCTTTTATTTTCTATGCTAGAAAATAAAGTACAAAACAGTAAATTGTATGAAAACAAAATGCAAGAATTAAATGCAGAAAAGAAACTATTTACAAGGTTAGGGGGATTGTCCCTAGATTTGCCTCCTTGTCGAAGGTGCTTCACCATTGGCTTAGCTGATGGCCCCAACCCCTTCTTGCTTTGAGGGGCATGGCCGGAGATTGCCGAAGAGGGTTCTGAGGTTGAGAGCATTGTCAAGTATCGATTCAGTGGTTTTTGAAGGTGCTCTAGAGTTGTTGGCTAGAATTCTAGAGGCAAGTTGGAAAGCTGGAAAAGCATCGAAGGTTGGGAGAGCAATGTTGGGGACTTCTTCTAGAGGGAGAAGAGAAACTTCTGGAGAGTTGGGAAGACGATCGACAGCTTAGATCACTAGCTGGACAGGCGCTGGTAAGTTAGTGACCTTCTTCAGGACGAGACTATCCCTAAATTGAGGCCTAATTGAGATGAAGTTGCTTGATAGTGACAAGGTTAGTGGCTTGGTAAGATCCTTTGACAGATGCCATAGGTACCCTAGTCTCGTGCCATTGTGCTCCTCTGGTGTTTCGAGTGCATCCTTCATCCCTTGCTCTTGCCAGCCTAGTCTTGTTCTTGGGGTGTAGCCTATCCAGAGGAGGTTCTCCCATGCTCTTCTCATGTACTTTGGGAATGGGAAGGGAGTCGTATTCAGGCTCTCAGGAGGGAAGATTCTTTTCATGTTTTCTACTACTTTGGTAGGTGAATCTCCTACTGAAGGTGCAAGTGCTAGTGTTGGTGTGGTGGTTGGGACTACGACAAGGTGCACCTCAGCTTCTATTGGCTCATCTCCAATGATCTCGATTATTTTCCCCTGATGAAGAAATTTCATGCATTGGTGGCATGGGGAGGTGACTGCCTTGATTTCTTCAATCCATTGGTGCCCTAAGATGAGTCGATAAAAGATGGGTGCATCGACTACTATCAGTTCAGTATCAATTTCCATTGGGCCAATGGTGACTTTGATGTTTATCTTGCCCTGAGCCATCTTGTTGTTATCATACCCTGACACAGTCAAGGCTGCTAAGCGTAGTTGGGTTTCCTAGAGTCCAATTAAATTAAACGTTTTCAGTGAACATACATTCAAGGTTGCCCCTATATCTACCAATACACTAGAAAGTTTAAAATTGTTTATCTTTATAGTAACACTTAAAGGTAAAGTCTTCCTCTTGGGAGGAGTTAACTCATTATTAGTAAAGAATAAGGTGGGTTTTATAAAGGTTGTGACTGCAACTGCCACCAGCGTCTCTGTAGGCATATCTTTTGGTACTTGTACTTTCTTTAACACCTCCATAAGGATGTTTCGGTGTTGCTCGGAGGCTCTGATTAGCTTGTAGATGGATATCATTTCTTGTGTCTTCTTCAGTTGTTCTAGGTTGTCGAACCCTCCTTTTGTTTGCTAGGGAGGATGAGCTCTCGTTGTGGAGGAGGCAAGACCCTTTCTACATTGGTTGGGGATAGTGCGACCTAATTTGATGGCAGCTTGTTGCACCTGATAGTACTCTCCGTTGGCTTGAGCAGATCTGATCAATGATGTTGGCCTTCTTAGTAGATACTACCCCTGGCTTTTGGCTTTTCCATGGCATAACAATGACGGGCCTGGCTGGGTAGAGATCACATTGGGTTTCTGAATGTCTCCATGTGCAAAACTCCTTTCTATCATGTCTTGGAAACCTTGAAAACTTGGCACCTCCTCGTAGCAATAGTCATACTCAAATCGTCTGTCTAGTGGCCTTCTGCTACATGCTCCTAGCAGTGATCCTTCGTCAGGGCAGGTACCCAAACCATTCCTACGTCTACCTCATGATCAACTTGGATGGTGACTACCCTTCCTTGATACTAGAACTTTAGGAGTTGATGTATCAGTGATGCAACGGCTTGGATTTCTGCTAGCTAGGACCTCCTCAAGATTAGTGGTTCAGTCAAGTCTTGATCCATTATGATAATCGTGGTAGTGCTATTGAGGGGGCCAATTGTAATGTCAACTTGAATGGTACAGATCACCTCATTTTGAGTTTTGTTGTAGGCTGCACAAGTGAAGCAATCTTTAGTGATTTCTTTTCTTTCAATGCCCAAGTAGTTGAGAGTGGACATGGAACAAACACTTCGACTAGTACCGTTATCATCGAGCACTCCTGTAAGGGGGTAATTGTTAACATCCATAGAGATGATCTACAAGCGAGAGCGCTCTTCTAGTGGTAGGAGCTCTATATATATCTCTGAAGACTATGTTCCCTTGTTCAAAGCCTTCAATGATTTCTCTACTAGTACAAATGGATCCATGTTACCTGAGTTGCCAGATTACTGCTACTCAGTGTTGGGTAGGAAATCAAATTGACCAAGGAGGGTGAGGTCGTCTACGAGCTCATCTATGTTCCATTGAACGTCCCCTATATCATCTGTCTAGACTTCCCATTCTTCATCAGATCATACATCCTAGACTAGCATTACTAGTGTATCACGGTCCTCCTCTTCTACAGCTGGTGACCCTAGGTATGGATTTGCTTCTATGCACTACACTAGTTCACCTTGAACTGTGGGTTGTCTGTCTTCAGCTCGCATATGGGCTACGACATAATTAGGCATGGGCTTTTGATGTATCTGCATCTTGGATTGTTCCCCTTGAGTCGCCTTCAGCCTTTCTCTCAGGGTTGGCCACATGATCTCTCCTCTGTCGTTCAGGTCGTATATCTTATCCTTTACCACAAAACACTCTTCTAGGGTATGCCCATTCTTTGGACATATCGGTGTTGGGAGCATTTGGCTTGGGCATCGACAGCTGCAGATCTACGCTCTCAACCAGCATTCTGAACACATCCCGGAGTGCCTTAGGGAGTGACAGATAGTTCTGTCATTTCGGCCCTTTGTAGTTCTATGGTGGAGGAATATTGTGGTAGTTCCTTTGTTGTTGTTGCCCTTGCTGTTGCTTTTGTGGTTACCCATACTATTGCCCCTATTGTTTTCCCTTGTACTGTTTATTAAGCTATCCTTGTTGTATATACACAGGGTAGGTTGGCATCTACTGACGTTGCTACGGCTGTGAGAACTGTTGGCATTATTGCTAGTATTGTGTCGGAGGCTCTTGATATTTGCCAGGCTGGTTCTAATACTGTTTTGGGAGCCCTTGCTGATGTTGGTAGCTCTTTTGTCCTTTCTAACCTTGCTGCATTGAAATTTGTGCCATGCTTTCAGTGATCCCTTCTACAATGTGTCCAGTAGTCTTTTTCCTGTCATTTCCCTTAGATTCTAGGAATGACAGATCGTCCTTATTGTGAAGGACCTTTGTAGTGCATTGGTAAAGCTGAGGATTTGTGAGGAAGTCCCCCACTAGCAGGCCTACCGTGAGTGCTCTAATAGTATTCTAGGCTATAATTTCAACGGCTTGGCTCTCTAGTATATTGCATTCTAACCTGGCCGCCATGTTCCTCCACCTACTTGCAAAGGTGATGAAATCTTCATTTGGTTTCATCTTCTTTGCGGTGACATCTTCGATGGTGGGCTTGTGTGGCACGTGGTGACTATATTGGTTGAGGAACTTTTCTTCCATTATCTTGAAGTCCCGAAGATCGTAGGCTGTGAGAGTGTCAAACCACTTCAATGCCTCTCCTTCTAGTGTCTTGAAGAAGAGATAGACTGTGAGTCCCTGGTCATATTTGTAGGGGAGAGCATCCATGGTGAACATGGCTAGGTGGTTCCTGGATCATCTGTTTCGTCATACTTCCTTATTTTCTGCAGCTTGAATCCCGATGGTAGGCTAAATTGTGGAAACTTGGAGGTATCGAAGCCAATAGGGGCTTTTGATGTGACTCCTCCCTCCGCTAGTGCTTCTAAAATCAGGCACTTAGTATCTAGGCTCGGGATGGTTGGTTGTCAGTAGTCCTAGTACCCCTGAGTTTGATGGAATTGACATGGTTGAGGGGTATTATATGGGAGAGAGAGGTGTGATGACTGAACTAGAGGGTGGTAGGATTGCATTGTGGGTGGTATGGATGGTAGGGTTGCACCTAGGTAATGTGGTGGAATGTGGCTTAGTAGTGGCTGAGGGATTTGCTAAACAGAGGAGGTAGTAGCATATGGTTGTAGTGGGCTTTGGTTGGGAAAGTTGATGGTAGGGCTTGGCGGCACTGAGTAAGTAGGTGCGATCAATGGGCCCTAGTGGGAGCTCAGGAGAGAAGGTCCATGAATGAATGGGACTTGCGTACTACCAGCCATCCTTGAAGGGTGATGTTATACTAGAAATTGAAGTGCCTAGTTGGTGGCTCCCTTAGACAATTGGTGTGAGTTCACTGACACCAATTTCATTGTTGCCCTTGTGAGCATGTGACCGAACAGGGTACTCCATGGTTGAGAGTAGTTTATCTCCTCCTCCTCTTCAACCTCTTTGTCCACATAATGTCCTTGATCATCATTTGGAGCAGAAACTGTAGGGGAAGGGCTTCCGATGGAGTAATTATAGGGTATAGATGCATGGGGGAACTTTCGATGAGCTCTCTGCTGCACAAACCCTAGAGTATCTGGTTGTTTAGCATTGGACATTAGAGGGTTGAAGAGAAATTTGTGTTGGGTCCCAGACCCATCAACCTAGGTTGTAGATGTTGAAGTCGTTGTCATCTCTATTGTGGTTGGCATGTTGAAGGGGTCGACGTATGAACACGACGACACTCGATGGCTTTTGATAGCATCAACTAGCTTCCCTTATGGCTCTTCTCTTCAAGCAAATTCAAATTTTTTAAGAAAAAAAGAAAGAAAATAATGCAAACTCGAATGCTTTAGAAGGAAATTACAAACTTGTTTTGGACTATTACAAGTACTTTAGAAAGGAAATTACAAACTTGTTTTGGACTATTACAAGTACTTTAGAAAGGAAATTACAAACTCAATAGACTAAATGGAAAAGGAATTACAACTTTAATAAAACAAAGTAGTTGATCACCTAAAGTTGTCACCTTAATGTCATTGTAAACTGTATCTCAATCACACACAGGCCACAACCTACAGACAAGTCACTCTATGTGCGTATTGGCATTAGAAGAGTCCACCTGTAACACCAAGTTAGTCCCTACAGAAAAGCTGCCTATACATAAGGCGACATAACTCATCATCGAATAGACAAGCAGCGCAGATTGACACTTATTTAAAAAAGCGACAAGTGTCCCTGTAACTCTGACAGTCAAAATCTATCTGCGATACAGGCCCAAACAATTCTAATTATGCACACAGATTTCAAACAAAGCACGAATTTTATTTGGTTAAGATAATTAGTTAGTTGATTAATGTAACCTACGTTCGCTCAACCTGTTAGGATCTTAGGGTCAAGGGTATGGCCTTATGTGTGGGTTCTAGGGTGGCACAATGGGATTTTTGGCTTTGGGTACTACCCTTTAACCTTCTCTAGGTTCCACCAAGAGGGCCTAGGCTGCAGATTTGTCTTTCTAAAGAGGAACCCACAACCTAGGATTTTTCAAATCCTAGCAAATCATAAAGCAAGAAATAAACAAAAAACAATAGAGTGTCAGGTATCTATTAAGGTATATTACTGACTTAGGGAGAAGTGAGGAGTCAGTAATATATCCCTAAAACACCTTAAGTTCCCAATCTAACTATCACAATCAAGTACAGAGCATGGGAGAATGGCTTGCAATGGCTGGGTTCACTCGACTCGATTATTTTAGTTAGAGAGATATTCCCTTATGGAGCCATAACTTTAATGTCAAGCAGATAGTTTCTGCCCTAGTGGTAGACGTAAAACGAAGCCCAAAAATCGTTAAAAAATATAAAATAAATAGGTAGACAGGTTTCTTTATTTTTGGTACTGTAGATCAAGAAAAATAGTGCAAATTACTAGAAATCGAAGATCTACAGTAAAAAAACTTTGATATGAATCTGTCACCCTTGTAACAAGCACTGATATATGTCGCCACCTTTAGTGCAATGAGATTTGATGCCGCTTGTACTTGCGACGACGTAACCAGGATCCTGTTCGTTAAGTAAAAACATAATAAAAGGTTTGGGCATCATGAAATCCTATGCACACAACTCCTAGAACCTAAAATTGCTCCTAAACCAATGAAAAGTAAATGAAGAAGGGAAGGAAGGGCTCAGGTAGCATGGAGGGTTGGCTCAAAAGCCAGTCCAACCATGATCACCAATTTTTCTGTTGATATTTTTGTTACAGTGTTGATGAAGATGTCGACGCTTCCACATATGTTGACACCTTTTGTGATCACCACTTGTCTTTTTTGGTTGTTGATGGCTAACAAGACACTTTCAGGAGAGATAATGTAGATCCTCGGCTCACTGGGTTGGCGGTAGGATGTTGCCTAACAGCTTCCTCATGTTACGTGATATATTTCCTTCCTTCACAATAAACAAATAGGTTTGGATTAGTTCAAGTGTAGTAGATGTAATAGAGAAACAACAAATAACCATAACTGAAAGAGACTGAATACTAACTGAAGGTTGTCCCCGCATGCAAATGTAATGACTAGCTATAATTATGATGTGAATAATGAAAAGAAATAAGCAAAAGAAACCGATACTCCCTGCACCGTCATGATGATATGATGCAAAGTGCGACAATGGAAGCAATGATAGAGCTCTAGAGATGTTTTTCAGCCTTAGAAGGATGTGGTCTTGGGGATCTAGGATTTCTAGAAAGGTGGGACAGAGTGGGGGTTGAAGATCTGCAACGACCCAGGTTTTTGAAGTGGTACTTTGACCAAATAATTAAGGTGAAATTCAGGCGTGTTAGGCTTTGGAGGCCCCAGTGCCTAATGTAGGACACGTTCTCAATAGTGTCTGACTCCTAGATTGTGGGTTTCTGACCTTTTGGCATGGTTTGGTTTCATGCTTGCGGCTTCCTTTCTTTCCTTCCCTTCTTTCTCTTTCCTTCTTTCTTTTCTTTCTTTCTCTTCCCCGGGCCCTTCCTCTTCTTCTTCTTCTTCTTCTTCTCCTCCTGTGCGTGGGAGAGGGGGAGAAAAGAGAGAGGGGTGGTGGGAAGGAGAGAGGGTTGCAAGAGAGAGAAAGAGAGAGAGATGTCCAGAGAAGGGAGGACCGCCATGCTGTCATTGTCGCGTGGAGGAGAGAAGCAACTCGTGGTTGGAGGAGCGTTGTTGTCCGTCTTGCGTTGCCACATCTTTAGTGGAGGTATGCACACCATAGATTTTATTTTGATTCCAAATTTGTACCATAGGTGCATGTTATTGTGCTAGTAATTGTAGTAAATTCTATAAAATTTATTGTGCATTTGTGGGCCATTTATGGCTGTATTTGCGGTTTGGAGTGAATAATGCCCCCTTTGTGTTTTCTGTTGTTTTCTCGAGATCCGCTTGATGGATCTCGATGTTGTTTGTCTAGTTTGGAAGATCTCCAGGAGATCTTCATTTTGATATATTGTTTACATGGTTTGAATTGGTGGTTTGCAGGATTGGGCTTTGGGTCCCACTTTGGGTTACGCTGCGGTCGCCTGGTTCGGTGTACCGAATTATTTCGTTATGCTGTGTTTATTGTAGATTGTCCCATCGATCCTTGGTTCAGTCAACCAAATTTATTCGTTCTACTGTTTTGGGAGTCTTGGGTGTTGACAGAATTTCTGGTTCGATCGACCGAACGTTTTCGGTCTACTAAATCAGGGGTTTTCGATCAACCGAGTGGTTTTTCGGTCTGCCGATCTGGTGCCCTAAGCCTAGGTTCGGTCGATCGTTCCATTTCGGTGTGCCGATTTAGGCTCTAATCCTGCATTAAGTTATCTTATGTTTAGATATATATATATATATATATATATATACATATATATATATACATGTATACATATGTATATATACATGTATACATATGTATATATACATGTATACATATGTATATATACATGTATACATATGTATATATAGATGTATACATATGTATATATATATGTATATATATGTATATTAATCTTGGGGGGATAAATATAATGGCATAAATGATTATGATAATCATTAGAATGGCCTAGGGTTTGCCTAAAACAAATTAGCAAGATTCCACGTGAGTTATGGGCAGAATAAAAGATGAAATGATTTAGAAATAATAGGTTCTTTCCCTAGATGGTTTAGACTAGACTTTAGGGATAATGATAGTGTCCCTAGGTCTGAGGATTGTGGGGTGTTGTGTGCAGTGCACTGAATGGAGTATTCAGTGGCACTATCCCTGGTGTCTAAGCTGATCTGGTGGTGCTCCTGAGGGACACGAGCCAATAGGTGTTTTATACTTGCGGTTTAAAGGACATTTAATGGTTTTGATTAGGTTTTCCAAAAAGAGAGTTTTGGAAAGAGAAAAGTATAGATTTGGAAATGATTTTAGAAAGAGTTTTTCAATGCTTTCTATTTGCGTTGGGGACCAACATACTGAGTCAAGTGTTCATTGGGTTTTGGAGGTATGACACTCCTTGACTATCGCTCACGAGGCCGAGGTTGAGGTCCACAGGTTGAGGTGTTTCATGGCATGATGGGGACATATGATACTCCTGTTGTCATTGTGAGCACTAAGACTTGGGTGTTCTCAGGTGTGGAGGTATGAGACTCTTTTTTGAGCATCAAGTGAAGGGCACCGTGAGGAGGCGTGCCCTGTGATGGCTAGTGCGGGTAGGACGCGCTCCCCGTAGCTGGTAGCATCTTGAGAGACAAGACTGCCTTCCCAAGGAGGGGTTGGCTTTGTTGAGGGTTCTCCAGAGAGGGAGAATCGCAGGACGGTGGTTGGCTCCTGCACAGGGTGGCACACCGTGGCAGTGCAGACACTATCGTCGCTCCTCAATAGACTGCTTGTGGCCAGTGTTGTCTGCTTGGTGCCAAGCAGTTCGACACACTGTTTGTGTTTGTGTTTGTCTAGAGTCCTGGTCTAGGAAATCAGGCTCTGGGCCTAGAGGAGGCTGTGGCTTTGGCTCCAATTGAGGAGTAGTGCTTTGGGAGCGGTGGCTCCATTGTTTTGGGAGCGGTGGCTCTGTGGTTTTGGGAGCGAAGGCTCTATGGTTTGGTGTGTGCTTGGGTCCAGAGGAGACCATGTTGTGCAGAGTAGAGTCTCTGTAGTTGTGCTTTTTGTGTTGTTTTGGGCTTGAGATGGCAAGAGTAGCTTTCTCGGGCATGCATAAAACATTTTAAAAGTGCACGCACATGGTTTTGCAAAGGAAAAGAAAAGAATGGTTTTAAAGGCATGGTTTTGTGATTTTAAGCCCTACCGGGCAGTGGTGTACTGCCTAGTTTGGTGTTGTGACATTAGAGAGGGATGCTAGGCGTCGGTAGATTGCCCTTTTAGATTGTCAACATCCACGTGTGATGCCTGTGCTTGGTTGCCCTTGACATAGGCTGTCGAGTTGTTGGTGGAGTGTGTGCTGCGTGACTGTTGAGTGGTCATTCACGTGTGCTTTGTATTGTGTGTTTTGGCAGGTGCAAGATAGTAGCTGTTGGTTACTAGTGCATATAGGAGGAGTCACGCAACCACACATCAGGGTCCAGGTGGGTGTTAGTTTATTTTATTTCCATTGTTTATTAGTTTTATTTTATTGTTGAGAGTACCTAGCCTTAGCTACATCATTAGTGTCATTGCTGGTTAATAATTAAGATAAAACAAATAATTAAATGAAATTTGTAGCTAGGTTTTGTGGTGGCAATTTAGGGGTCGTTACAGTTGGTATCATAGTTTAGGTCCACCTTAGGGCACTAGCCTAGGGGTGTCTAGTATGGTTACTCCGTAGAATTGCATATCATGCGTTACTGTACCATGATTTTATTGATTTTCTCTGCTTACGGTGTTGAGGAGTGTCTTCGACTCTAGCTCCTGTTCGGCGAGGATTGTATGCGAGGGACCACGAGGAATCTAGGCGTGACGGTTTGTATTCTCAATTGGAGAAGGACGTCGACTCCTTACTGGAAGTATTCCTAGTGGTTGGATATTTTGTGATCACAGATTTGTTAGAGCTTCTTGGACGATAGCAGTTGGGAGCGGAGCGTGAAGCGGTATTCGCTCGTGTGGAGCGGTTCACTAGGATTCCTCAGCTCCGTGGAGCGTGGTGTGGTGTTGTCCATGAGTTTTATGTGGGTTAAGTATTGTGTTTCCCGTGGGTGTGGTGGTGGTTGTTTTCTAGGCATGACTCTGTGTTGATTGATAGGGCAGGAGGCCCTATGGTGCGTTTGGTCAGACGAGTTGTGCTGCCTAGAGGTTGTTCACGTCTATTGAGGATCCTTGTCTGCTTGGTGTGCTACACCTACGTGGAGGCAGGGCGCTTGTTGAGGAGTTGCCTTGTTCCTTTGAGGGGGATTAGGCGACCTCCATCTGTTGACCAGAGGACGTGTTACCTTTAAGGGGGTTAGCCACCACCTAGTGCTAGGCAGTTTGGTGTTTTGTTGTGGAGGGTAGGGTGCAGTAGTTGTCTGCCTCTAGTGTACCCTCCACAGTTGTTGTTGCTTCTTGTTTGTTTGTTTGCTGTTGTTGTTTGCCTGTTTGTTTGTTTGCTGTCTATTCTTACTGGTGTTTGTTGTTGTTGGTAGTCTGTGGTCATTGTTGGTCATTTGTCTAAGTTGTTGGTGTCGGTGTGGGAGGATGTCTGTAGCTCCGTCCTCTGGTTGTCGCATTTGGGTGAAGTGTGAGGCGCCCAGATGTGTGGTTGATGTTGTCTTTGTGGTGGGTGTGGAGGATGCTTTGAGTTCCATCCTCTTGTGGTCCCTGGGATACTCGGTGGGTCCCCAGCTACTTGTTGTAGTCCCTAGGTGACTCAGTGGGTCCTTAACTGTTTGTTGTGGTCTTTGGGTGACTCTATGGGTCCTCAACTGTCTGTTGTGGTCCCTGGGTGACTCGATGGGTCTCCAGGAGTGTGTTGTTGTTTTGAGGTGGCTCTAGTGAGTTCCCCTAAGTCTATGTTGCTCCTTCCAAACGCTCTATATGAGGACGAGGTATCTGGGAGGGGTGGTGTGCATGGAGTCGCGCATTGGTGTTGTGCAGTTGTGTCGCACATGTTGTTTGGGGCATGCCCATGGAGTGGCATAGCCCGATGTGTTGTTTATTGTGTGTTGGCTGGGGTATATTGTTAGGATATCCAGTTGTCTTGGTTGGTTGTGGCTCGGATGGCTTTGTGCCATTTGGGCGGTAAAGATTTTTCTCCAGTGCTTCCTTTGAGTGTCCCGTTGTTGATTTTCTTATTTGTTTGTGGATTGAATGGCATAGTGCTATTCTACTTATGGAGATCTTCTTTCTCCTATGCTTGCTTTTGGGTTTTTGTTGTTGAGATGGGGTGAGTCAAGTGGAGTTGGCTGCTGTAGACAACCCATATGTTTGCAATTGGACCTTAAACTCAAAAACTAACCTAAATCAAATTCAAAATCCAAAAAACATAATTCAAAATCTAATCCAAAACTCTAGAATTAATTCAAAACCCTAAAAAAAATCCAAAACCTGATTAAAAACCCTAAATTCAACTCAAAACCCTAAACCTAATCCAAAACCCGGGAATTAATTTAAAACCCTAAATAAAATCTAAAACTTGATTAAAAACCCTAAATTCAACGCAAAATCCTAAACCTAGTTAAAAACCCTAACTTAAACCCTAAACCCTAATCTCAAACCCTAACAACCTATAACAACTTCCCACTCTACCATAACAACCTTAACTACTTCCCACTCCACCTTAACAACCCTAACTACTTCCCACTTGACCTTAACAACCTTAAGAACTTCCCACTCTACCATAACAATCTTAACTACTTCCCACTCTACCTTAACAACCCTAACCACTTTCCACTCCACCATAACAACCTTAACCACTTCCCACACCACCATAACAACCTAACTACTTCCCACTTTAACCATAACAGCTCATAACAACCTACCTAGCCATTGCAAGCCTATAAAGACCCCCTATTTGAAAGGAAAAGAAAAGAGGAGGAAAAAAAAGGAGAGAAAAAAACTTGGAAAATTGAGAGGAGAGCCACCAAGGAATTTTCTCTCACCCAGAGCAACCATAGAGATCTAGGGTCAGAGAGGAAGCTCGGAGAGAGGAAGAAATCACATTTCAGGACATCTCCGGCGAGCTCCGGTGGCCAACTCCACTGCCAGCTCAGGTAAGCTCCCCTTAGACTTCAATTTCTTTCAAAACTGGTTCTTTATGTCCTCCTCCTTCTTCCACAACCGATTCCAGCAGCGTCAGGTGGTTGCCCTGGCCGGAATCAAGGTTTTTAGGCTTGCCGGACGCGTTTTCTAACGACGTAGGTGGGAGCACAAATCCAATAGGTGACTCGTGCCTTGGTTTGCTTTTTCCCTCGAAACGAACCTCCTCTTGCTTCACTGATCCTCTAGATGCTGCTTCAAGCTCTCTGGAGGTTGCTAGAAGTAGCTTGCTGAAATCGTGCTCCTTCGTCGTCACTGGAGAAGAAGAGGAACAGTGAAATGTGACCAGGTGATTCACTCATCACAGCCCTTCTCTGAGCATCAGGGAGTCTTCCTCTCCTCTCCCTCAAGCCTTTGAAAGCTTCCTCACCCCGATTCCAGCCCTAAACACCCTCCACAGTTGAGCTCGCTAGAGTGGATCGGGTCGACGGTGAGTGAGATCAGGGGATGAGGAGCGGCGCCTTTTCTTGCTTCTAAGGGGTAGAATCTTCTCCTCTCCGTGCCGCCAAGCCTCTAGAAGCTCAGAGCCGCTGTTCCAGTGCATCTAGCATCGCCTTCTTCTCCGGGACTGTCGACGGCGAGGGAGATGGGAGGATGCTTCTGACTGTCTGACGCTTGATCCAAGCTAGTAGATTTTCTTCCCATCCTCTCCTCTTGCTTACGGGATGCTTGGATGCCAGATCAGGCCTCAGGATGGCCTAGGATCGTGTCCCAATCATTGTCACCGGTGTGATGTGGTCGCCGGCGGCCGTCGGGTTGGTTTTAAAGTTTCTTTTAAAAAAACTTCTTTTTCTTTTCTTTTCTTGCAATTAAGTCCATTTATTTTTCTTTTAGGTCCCTGCATTAATTTTTAAACCAGTTTAATAATGCATTATTTTGTGAAATTGTAGTGGAACCCCTGTAAAGTTTTAGTAATGTTTTCTAGGCTTTAATATTTGACAAAAACCCCTGACTTGCTTCCAATTCATCCTTAAGTCCAGTATTTTACACAAAAAGCCCTGAACTTTATTAAAATTTCATGAATGCATGATTTTCTGTCACAATTACAAATTAAACATTGGGAATTTAAATATTTCCTCAAATGAGTCCATAATTGCATTTTAGACCCTGAATTTCACTGATTTCACACTGAATGTATATTTTCTAGGGTAAATTTGCAAAATAGTCCTCGAGACTTCCTATTTTCAAATATAAACTCTTTATCTTGCACATTTAACCCTAAAATTCCACAAAATTGCATTAAATACCAGTTTTACTAATAAAATTACATATTGGACCCTAGGGATCCTGATTTTGTCCAAAAATGTACATTTTTGCACATTTAGCCCCCAACTTCTTTAAAATTACATAAATGTGTTTTTCTTAAGTGTTTTTTTTGGTTTAGCCCCAAAGTCTCAGCTTTCATTCAGGAAATGGGAATTTTGCACAAAAGCCCTTGGAATTTACATTTTTATTCACACATGCATTTTGTACATTTTGTTCCCCTTTTCCATGCATATTTTCTCATGCCTTCTTCCTTGCATCATGCACACATTTCTTCCGACTTTCACGATTTTGATTTGATTTGAATTTCCATCAGCCGAGGGCGTACATTAACAAGCTTGACAATGCCGACATTGACCCGAATGAGGATTATTTTCACCAATTTGATTTTCTCGGATTTCATCGAGTTTTCGCTGATTTTCGTGATGCTTTCCGAGTATTCTCGATTTTCCTCATCGCCCAAGGGCGTATAGTAAAGTGGCATTTTCAAATGCCTACATTGTCCCATGGATTATCATTTTTTCTTTTTTATTCATTTCATTTCTTTGATTTGGCACATTTTCGCATTCATCTTAGGCATGTGCATTCAGAGTAGACAAACATATAAACAATAGACCATTAGCAAGAAGGAAACCTAAGAAGAAGACTAGGCAGCTGGCCCGCATTGATTTGTGCACTATATCCATTAGGCACAGAGTGTACATGTTTTCTTTGCCTTGATTTCTTTTGGTTTTTCCTCGTCTTTCCATTAAAAGACTAGGTGACGACTCCTTTCCTTATCCTTTTCTTATCTTTCCTTGGTGTTTCCAAGCCTAGTCTTCTTCTCTGGATTCACCATCCTCGTTGTGACCGTATTGGGACTCCTTGTGTGCTTCCACGCACCTAGGAGAGCCATGTAGGGTTCCACCGGCATGGTCACAGCTGCCCATCTCGTTTGGTGGCGTCGCTGGTTGAACTGGTGGGTGTGATCCCATGTGTTTTCCTCTAGGTGGTTGTTTCTTGATTTGGGTGTAACTATTCTCGAGGATCTAGCAGAAGTATCTTCGGGATAGTGGCACCATGGAGAAGTCTACTAGCGAGGAGGAATGACTCGTGTTGGTTTGGACACTCTTGTTGGGAGTTGCTTTAGTTTGGAGATCCATTTGAGTTTGACTCCCAAGTGGTCCTTACCATTGGTGTGGTTGTTCCACTAAAAGCAGTGGTTTCTTTAGTTGAGACTCTAGATTGTAGTATCCTTGATGTGAGCTTCACGCTTAATAGTTAGTTCAATTGTGTTTTGGCGGTCTCACGTCTAGACCTACAAGGCTGTCGTCGCAGTGAGCGGTCATGAGTCCACCAAATGTCCTTTTGGGTTGGGATAATTTCCTATTGTGATGAGGCAACGTGGTGTCTTGTGGTTCTTACTAGTTGGGAGAATCACGGGAGGAACTGTCCACCAAAGTGTTTGGTGTTGGTCATAGTGGAGGTTGTGCTCTGGATCTAATGGTGTGTCGATCTGGGAAGCAGTTCCTAGAGACAGATAGCACATGGTTAGCTAGTCTGCCGGTGAACTCCAGATCTATGAAGAGCTTTGTTGTGTCTTAGTAGTCAGATTTCTCTTGTACCTTGGATTGAAGGAGGTTTTTCCAGGGTGATGAAAGTCATTGCTGAGCATAAAGTTTAGTTCGGTGGTTGCTAACTAGGTTGTGCATCAGAGTGGCACAGTAGGCGTGGTCAGATTTGGTTGCACCTGGCCAATCCTTTGGTTTACGTGTCTTCGAGGGTGCTTTGGATGTTTCGTGACTCTGGGAGACACTATTTTGGAGCCTCTAGGTGGAGCTTATTATGCCCGAAACGGATTTCACCTAGGATCTCGATGGTGTTAAGACTCAAGGAGAGCTGAGTCCTTGGTGTCGTCTTGGACCAAAGTAGGATGAAATGGCTTTGTGAGGCGGAGATTCCTCCTACAAGTCGTGGATTTTGGGTGGCATCAATGTGTTTTTTGTTTGGGTCATTCTAGTGATGTCCTAATTTTGGTATCCTTAGTGTTTCGCCTAGAGAATTTTGAGGGCGAAATTCCTTTAAGGGGGTTAGGTTGTAACGACCTAGGTTTTAGAAGTGGTGCTTTGGCCAGATAACTAAGGTGAAATTCAGGCATGTAAGGCTTTGAAGGTCCAAGTGCCTAATGTGGGACACGTTCTCAGTGGTGTTTGACGCTTGGATTGTGGGTTTTTGGCCTTATGGCGTGGTCTGGTTTTGTGCTTGCGACTTCCTTTCTTTCCTTCCATTCTTTCTCTTTCCTTCCTTCTTTCTTTTCTTTCTTTCTCTTCCCCAAGCCCCACCCCCACCCCATCCACTTCTTCTTCTTCTTCTTCTTCTCCTCCTCTTACACGTGGGAGAAGGGGAGAAAAGAGAGAGGTGAGGTAGGAAGGAGAGAGCGTTGAGAGAGAGAGAAAGAAAGAGAGATGGTCGGAGAAGGGAGGGTGAAGCCGCCGTCGTGCCACCGTCGTTGCATGGAGGAAAGGAGCAGCTCGTGGTTGGAGGAGGCATCTCGTGCCGTCGTGTCTTCGGTGGAGGTACGCACCTCGTAGATTTTATTTTCAGTTAAAACATCATTCGAAAGATTTAAGAAAAATGATGAAAGGACCTAAATGTAATAAAAGGACCTAGAAGTAATGCCAGGAGGACTTAAATGTAAGAAGAGTTAAAACTTTTGAATTTTATTAAAAAAACAAATGTTTTATGTTTTTATTCTTATTTAGAAGGAACAACGACGTCGGTGATGGAGCTCTGCCGCCGGCGACCATCAGAGAGGCTAAAGATCCATCGGATTAGATGCAAGAAAGGACGGTGGGAATGGCCCTCTCACCTCCTCCGCTGTTGCGGAACTCCGGTGATGGTGACAGGGAAGATGACTCCTCTGGAGGCTGAGGCGCGGTGATTCTGAGCTCTGGGATGCTTCGGGGGTTTCCTTGCTTCCTCATGGTGTAGAGTGGAGGTTGATGGGATGGTGGGGAAGCACCACCGGTCGTCGGCAGTCCATCTCCGACGAGAGACGTCGCTGCGCTGATCGGGGCCTGAGGAGTGCTCTTGGAGGCTCCGAAGGCCTTACTAGGCTCAAAGGATGATGTCTGGATCATCGGGGAGGTCCTGCATAGTGGGGGACTCAAGCCTCCTCTCTGGAGGAGTTATCTTCTCCGATGACGGCAGCTCTGGCTGTACTCTCCAGCGAACGTCACGCGGCTTCTGGAGGGGTTGGAACGGCGATGCAATTGGCCGTGGAGCATCGGGGAGGCCAGATAAGGTGGAGAGAGGGCTCAGGTGTCCAAGACACTCTCTGGATTGCCCCCCCCACCTCTATTGCCGGAAAGTGGCGACAGTGGGGCACATTGGAGCTCTAATGGCTAAGGGATCACTCTGGATCCCTTAGAGCTACTCCAGGAAGCGAGGGAGGGACCTATAGGACTAGAATCAGATGCTAGGAGAGGTCAGTGTGTGTACCTGGCTGGAGATCCTCGCCGGAGCTCTAGAATGCACTGCTTCTTCACTCCACCGACACTCCTCTCACTCCGGAATTCTCTCTCTCCGCTCTCAGCTCTCAGCTCGTGGCCTTCTCTCTGTGTCACTCAAAAAAAAACATCTAGCTCTCTGCCACCTCTCCTCCTTTTATAGGTAGAGAACCCAACACCCAACCCGTAACGAGAACCAACTCCCTAACAGATCGCTAACTAACCAGCTAAACTAACTGCACCACCACCTCTCTAACAAACCTAACCGATCACTAACTAATGTCCCCTAGCTGCTTCCTTGATCGCCGACAACAACCAACGGCGATTCAGGCCCCCTCCGGCGACGGCTCATCCAATGGCTGGCTGCTGGGAGTTTGTAGATCAGTGGGCTGAAGAGGATGGGTTGATGAGACCAAGGAGGAGTGGGTTCAGTGGTTGGTTCGTGGGAAGAAATGGATTCAGTGATTGCATTTTATCTTAGAAGGAGAAGAAAACTTAGATGACATTGGTGAGAAATTAGTGAACTAAAAACTTTGAAAATAAAGAGGAGAAAATAAGGTATTGGGTTGGAAAGGAAGAGGAAGGTGGGATGAGCTATTGTGGGCCTTTATGGGCTTCATGGGTCTCCATGGGCCTATATGGGCCTTGCGAGCCTTGATGGGCCCAAATGAGTTTAGGTTGGTCCAAATGGACCTATGTGGGCATTCATGGGCCCAAGTGGGCTTCCATGAATTAAATGGGCCCAATTAAGGTTAGAGCTCAACCACCACATCTCCATCCTACAAAATCAGAAAATTTGGGTGTCTACAGGTGCCATCCCAAAGAAAAAGGGAGACAGAACGATACCAAAGGGCAGTTAAGATGCCCTTGGTATCAAGGGAGAGATAACAAGCTAGCAAACCAATCAATCAAGAGAAGGTGGTGACAAGTCAGCAGTCTTGCCACCACAAATGTAGAATGGAAACAGGAATACCACGCTTGAAGGTGTGGCAAAGGTTCAAAGACGATCTCGTAGCAGTTAGGGGTGCTAGCCCAAAGGTAGAGGGGTATGATACCAAGGGTAGCTGAATTGGCATCGAGAGTATGGACAATGCAAGAAGTAGCAGAGGGTAGATCGAGAAATACCAGTGCAAAAATAGATTCCCCTAGTAACGAGTTGAACTGCTGCAAGACATGGCAAACACCATTCGTAGGTTTGCAATGGTCTTAGAACGAGCATGCAACACTTTGTCGAGGAAAGACAAGGTGCAGGCATGCAAATCATCACAGACCACCCGCATGGTGGGTAGACAGGACCGAACAGGAGCTGAAAGAGATGAACAAAAAGAAAAAGAAGCGGGAGTTAGGCTAATGGTTGAGACTGATGTTGGGTGTGGCGAGGAATAATGCTTACTAGATTACCTGAAGGCGTGCATGTTCAACTGTTGTTTTGAACTATGCTCGGAAGGCAGGATGAATAGTGCTGACTTGATGTAGGCCTTGGATAGGATTGCAGTTTGCCTCTGACAGGCATGCCTGGATGGTGTTCCACTCTACTACTTGTTCAGCCATTGTGTTCTAATGATTTTGTATTGCTTTGTGCTATCGCAAGGCATTCCCTAGGTAGTGTTGATGGAACTTGATTGACTGTGGGGAGGTTGCTAGTGATGCTGCTAATTTTGAAAATCTGTGTAGCCTATGCACTGACAAGTGTCCTTGTTGCATGTGCGCTTTGACCAGAAAGCAGCTGAAATGGCCCTAGTTGAAAGCGCTCAGTGAAGACCTATAAAGCGATGCAATATGCAAGCAGAGAGGTTCAAGCAAGCAAGGTAAATAATAATCATGATTAATAAGGTTGATTGCTGAAGAAGGATTTTATTATTGCATGCAAGTCTGTTTAGGTATAATCAAAGATGATTATTATTGCTAGAGCAAGTATAAATTCTTTATTGATTGGGTGTCATGACTTTTGTTTCTTTTGGTTATTTTGTGCTTCTTTTCTTGTTTGCCCCTTAGTTAGGCTGGAAAACTACATGCTTGTTGGAGGAAGAGGATGCCTTCGACTCAGTTGGCCATACAAAGATTCACAAGCTGTGGGTGGCTCTTCTGGGATGAGTGGTGGTGCTTAAGCTTGCTATGTAGGGTGGTGATGGACCGAGCTCCATGCCAAACTCTTTGGGGTCCTGCACTTGCTTTTTTTTAGGTCACTGATATTTGTTTTACTCCTTCATAGATGTGCTTTGTCATGTGTGGTGGCGTGACTCCTCCTATATGCATCAGCAACCAACAACTACTATCCTGCACCTACCAAAACACATAAAACAAAGCACACGTGAGTGACCACTCAACGGTCACCTAGCACGCACCCCACCTACAACTCGGCAACCTATGCCGAGGGCAACCAAGCACAGGCATCACACGTGGATGCCGACAAACCAAAAGGGCAATCTACCAATGCTCAGCACACAAGCACTAGCATCCCTCTCGGATGTTGCAACACCAAACCAAGTAGTCTACCACTGCCCGATAAGCCACAAAATCATGAAACCATGCCTTTAAAATCATTCTTTTCTTTTCCTTTGCAAAACCATGCCCGTGAACTTATAAAACCTTTTATGCATGCCCGAGAAAGCTACTCTCGCCATCTCAAGCCCAAAACAACACAAAAAGCACAACTACAGAGACTCTGCTCTGTACAACATGGTCTCCTCTAGACCCAAACACACACCAAGCCACGGAGCCTCTGCTCCCAAAACAACGGAGCCACTGCTCCCAAACACTACGCCTTAATAGGTGCCAAAACCATAGCCTTTAAAAGGCCTAGAGCCTGATTTTTCCAAACCATGACTCCACACAAACACAAGCACAAACAGTGTGTCGAACTGCTCGGTGCCAAGCTGACAACACTGGCCACAAGTAGTCCACTGAGGAGCAACCATAGTGTCTGCAATGCCACAGTGAAGCCACCCTGTGTAGGAGCGATCACCGTCCTGCGATTCTCCCAGCTGGAGAACCCTCAACAATGCCTACCCCTCCTTGGGAAGGCAGTCCTGTCTCTCAGGAAGCTACTAGCTACGGGGCGCGCATCCCACCCACACTGGCCACCACAAGGTAGGCCTCCTCACAGCGCCCTCCACACGGTGCTTAGGAAGGAGTCTCATATCTCCACACTCGACAACACCCAAGCCTTAATGCTCACAGCGACAGCAAAAGTATCATACCTCCCTGTCATGCCACGAAACACCTCAACCCATGGACCTCAACCTCGGCCCCGCGAACGACAGTCAAGAAGTGTCATACCTCCAAGACCTGACGAACACTCGCCTGAGTTTGTTGGTCCCCAATGCAAATAGAAAGCATCAGAAAACTCTTTCTAAATCCATTTCCAAATCTGTACTTTTCACTTTCCAAAACTCTCTTTTTGGAAAACCTTTTTAAAACCATTAAATGTCCCCTAAAACTCATGCAACATTGTGCCTAACAGCGGCACAAGAACCAAAGGCTGAGAAACCACAATCAAAACACAACCTTAGCAGCTCTCCTGTCAGGCCCAAGCAAAAGCACCTTGGGAGCATTTGGATTCACGAGCACTACGCTCAAACCACAGCCACAACCCAAGAAAACACCAACAGCAAAGCAAACACAACCAAAACTCCACATTCTGGCACCAAGTGTAAGACACCTAATGGCTCATGTCCCTCGGGAGCACAGCCAGATCGGCTCAAATACCTAGAACAGTGCCACTGAACACTCCATTCAGTGCACCGCACACAAAACCACACAAACCCTAGACCTAGGGACACTATCATTATCCCTAAAGTCCAGTCTAAACCAACTGGGGAAAACCTATTATTTCTAAATCATTTCATCTTTTATTCTACCCATACCCTAGATGGAAATCTTGCAAATTCGTTTTTAGGCAAACCCTAGACCATTCTAATGATTACCCTAATCATTTATGCCATTATATTTATCTCCCCAAGATTAATATATATATATATATATTAATCAAAACATAAAATATCTTAATGTAGGATCATGGCCTGGATCAATAGATCGAAATGGAACGATCGACCGAACCTGGGCTCAGGGCACTAGGTTGGTAGACCGAAAAGCCACTTGGTCGATCGAAAACCCCTGATTCGGCAAACCGAAAACGTTCGGTCGGCCGAACTAGATATTTTGTCAACACCCAAGACTCCCAAAATGGCAGACCGAATAAATTTGGTCAACCGAATTCAGGATCAAGGGGACAATCTACAATAAAAACGGCATACCGAAATAATTTGGCATGCCGATTCAGGAGACTGCTAGGCAACTCAAAATGGGACCCAAAGCCCAATCGTGCAAATCATCAATCCAAACAAGGCAAACAATATATCAAAATGAAGATCTCAACGAGATCTTCCAAACCAGACAAACAACACCAAGATCCATCAAACGGATCTCGAGAAAAAAATAGAAAACACAAAGGAGACACTATTCACCCTAAACCATAAATACAACCATAAATGGCCCACAAATGCACAATAAATTCTATAAAATTCACTACAATTACCGGCACACTAACATGCACCTATGGTACTGGAATGAAAATAAAATCTATGGGTTGCGTACCTCCACTGAAGACACGATGACGCTCCTCTGCCAGCCACAAGCTGCTCCTCTCCTCCATGTGACGACGGTGGCATGGCGGTGGTTGCATCCTCCTCCTTCCCACCATCTCCCTCTCTCTCTCTCTCTCTCTCTCTCTCTCTCAATCGTCTCTCCCTCCCACCTCCCCTTTCTCTTTTCTCTCCCTCTCCCACGTGCGGGAGGAGAAGAAGAAGATGATGATGATGAGGAAGGGGTGGGGGTGGGGCCCAGGGAAGAGAAAGAAAGAAAACAAAGAAAGAAAGGAAAAGAAAGCGAAAGAAGGGAAGCAAGGAAAGGAAGCCGCAAGCACGAAACCAAACCATGCAACCTTCCACGTCCACGTGACTCGTGCCACCAGAGACCCACCACCAAACCTCCACAGCCTAGGAGAAACCCACAAAACTCCTATGAGGACCAGTGCAACACCCGAACCACACCGCGCCAAAAGGCTAGAATTCCACAATCCAAGCATTAGACACCACTGAGAACATGTCCCACATTAGGCATTGGGACCCCCAAAGCCTAACACGTCTGAATTTCACCTTAATTATCTGGCCAAAGCACCACTCTTAAAACCTGGGTCATTACACCCTCGCTGGCTTGGTTATCAAGGTAGTGTCAACTGAGGTGGGGCAGTCCGATCCAATGCAGGCAAGCTTTTCGATTTTCATCATCGGCCAAATATGGAAATGTAAGATGTTTCTGATGTTTTCTAATTTTTCTTTTTCTTTTTTTTTGTGTTTTTCTAGTTTTTTTTTGTATTCTTTTGATTTTTGATTTTTTTTTTTTGTATTATTTTGTTTGATGCATGAAGATGATGTAGAAGAAGAAACAACAGAGAAAATAAGGGAAAAGGATATAGCTCTGGTCCCTACGACTGGTTGCTTTATTCATGTTATTTTATTCGTGCTGCTAGGGTCACTAGCTAGTCTAGTAGTGCCACCGAAATTACAGTAGATATGGCTATGATTGTTGCTGCTAAAACTACTAGCAGATGTCGTCCATCAGGGTCCAGAGTACTAGTAGTCTCAATGCCACGTCAGTGCACACTAGGTGGGCCAATTCTAGGCCATTGCCTCCACAAAAAGGTCAAGAACAAAGGGAGAAGACAGACAGTGACATCTAGGCCTGATTATCGATTTTAATTGTAAACCATGTAATTAACTGTAATATTGTATTAATGGTTTATTAATGGATAATCTGTTGTTTCTTTGTTGTGTGAGCCTGTGGTTGGCCTTCTATGCACCTGTTTGTGATTTGGAACCAATATGGAGTCCAGTTTGAGGATGCACAGTCATCTCGATTTACGTGCCTGTCTTTTCTTCTTTTTCTTCTTCTTCTTCTCTCTCTCTCTCTCTCTCTCTCACGAGTGCACACCATCCCTGTCTCCATATTTCCCTTCCCCGACCCGTGCCACCGACGACGCTAGCCCCTGTCTCGCTGTCTCTTCCAACGCGATGGACGGCATGCGCGACGTGAGTGGAGGAGAGGATAAAGGGAGTCAGAGGCAAGCGAGGAGAGGGAAGGTAAACCAAGAGAGGAGAAGAAAAGGAAGAGCGGCACACGATTGAGGAGGAGGTGCCTTGTGAGGTTCGCCGAGGAGGAAGCTTCGCAGGGGGCATGACGAGGCTCACCAAAGTGCAGGAGGGTCGTTGGAAGGCTGAGCCAAGTACGCGATTCTTGTCCCTCCTCGTTTCTTTGTGGTTTGAATAAGTGAGTAAAATGCATGTAAAATCGTTGAAAAGTAGGGAAATTGATGAGAATGAGTTGGAATGCATGAAAACATAGATATCATGCGGTTAGGATGAATGATTTGTAGGATTAAACAATATTTGGGATGTAAGCTACAGTAGGTTTAACTGAGCTCCTTCCCTTTGTGATTTTCATATGAATCACATAGTTAATGGATTGGGAAATGGTTTGAGGGATTTTGAAGTAGACTCAAGAGTCTACACCCCATAATTTAATGGTAATTTGTGATGTGTGTTTGGGAGGTCTGATTGAGGCTCCCACTTTGGGCGATTTTCATCGATCGAATCAAGGGTGTGCCCTGTCTACGGGGAATTTGGTATGCCAAACTCATTCGGTATGCCGAAATCTTGACAGATTAAGCCAGGATCCCTGGCTTTGGTAGACCGAAATCTTCCGATCGACTGAAACACGGGGTTTCGGTATACCGATGGAATTCGGTATACCAAATCAGTAATTTTTGTTATACTGAATTCTGAATTCCAATTCGGTCTGCTGTTTTCATCCCTTGGCCCATGTGAATAAATGGGCACAAATAATGGGAATAAAAGGTTTTTAATAAACAATGAGCATGTATTAATGATGTTTTCCCCATGTAAATGGCATGGAGGAAAGTGGAACCCAAATAAGTGAATTTGGACATAATTTGGGTTTTAGATTCTATAAATGAATAAAATAGTTGATTGCGTGTGGTTTTGGGCATGAGGCCCAATTTATGAATTTTAAAGCATGATTTTAAATAAATTGAGTTGAGACCCCTCAAGAGGGTCAAGTATTGCATGGAAAACAAATTCCTACAATGAAAAAAAGAATGAAATGGAAATGGTTTTGAAAAGGAAAGCTTAAAGAGTTTTGAAAATAGACACTAATAATGTGTTAAGGAACCACGGGGGTTGGTGTCGATAACATGGTAGGAGTATGAGGCTCCATTTCAACCAGTTGCCAGACACGACTGTGATTGTCGAGCTTGAGACAGTGTAGGTTGAGCCTGGGTCGTTGAACCTAGTTGTTTGGGTCACCGAGCTTGTGATGGTGTAGGCTGAGCCTAGGTTATTGCACCTGGTTCTTCTTGTCACTGACGGTGTAGGCTAAGCCTGGGTCGTTGCACTTAGTTGTTCAGGTCACCGATGGGGCGTCAGAAAAAGACGTATCCCCATGCGTATATGAAAGAAATTAAGGCCGGTTGGCCGGGACGGTGGCATCCCACATAGGAAATTTCATCGTGGTAATGCAGAGAGGTAGGGGAAATCATGTCCTTGTCTACTACTTGTGTACCTAGTTACCCCTAATCAAGGTAACAACAGTAAAGAAAAGTGGAAATGAATAAGAAAAGAATGTGATTTTCAAGAAATAAAAAGGAATGTGGTTTGTCTGGGATTGGACTTATGAATGGTCTTTGTGACCATGCCGGTGGAACCACTGGGCGCGGTTCACCAAAACCTGACTCCGGTGTGTGGGAACACACTGGGAGGTCCGATACAGTCACGGCGAAAATGGTGAATCTGGAGGAAGAGACAAGACTCAGAAACACCAAAGGGAAAACAAAAGGATAA
>JAMKQA010027543.1:0-17180 GCA_024699735.1 Posidonia australis
GCTGCAGTAGCTCCAGACGCTCTTCTCACGAGAGTGAATGATCTGGAGTGCACTCTCCGACAAGTGCAAGGTGGAGACCGCCAGTCCTACCAATTCCAAGACCTCTGCTATTTCCCAGAGGCGACTCTCCCCCCGAATTTCCATATCCTGGAATTCGAAAAGTATAATGGTAGGGGCGCCAAGCCAAAGAAAAGAAAGGGGCATAGCTATCGGTTGGAAGAACAAAGCGCCAGGCCGAAGAAGGGAACACAACTATTGGCCAGATGACCTAGGCACCAACGTGGAGAACGAGGCAGGGCTATCGGTTCAAATAAATCGGGCACCAAGCCAAAGGAGGCACACAGCTATCGGTCAAAAGAAACCAAGCACCTAGTTGGAGGACAAGGTATGGAAACCGAGCGCCAAGCCAAACAAAGGAGCATAGCTATCGGTCGGAGGAAATGAGGCACCAAGCTATTGGCCAGAAGAAACTGAGAGCCATGCTAAAGGAAAAAAACACACAGTTATCGACTGGATGACCAGGGCACCGAGCTAGAGAACAAGGTATGACTATTGGCCGAAAGCAACCAAGCGCCAAGCCAAAGAAGGCACAACTATTGGTTAGAGCAACTAGGCACCAAGCTAGATGCACAAGGCACGACTATCAGTCGAAAGAGTACAAGCGCCAAGCCAAAGAAGGGACAGCTATATGTTGGAGGAATCAGGCACCAAGCTAGAGGCACAAGGGGCAGGTATGGCCAGAAGAAATCAAGTGCCAATCTAACGAAGGCACAGCTTTCGCCTGAAGGAACTAGGGGCCATGCTTGAGGCACAAAGGGTAGCTATCAGCTGGAAGAAACTGGGCACTAAGCCAAAGAAGGCACAGCTATTGACCGGAGGAACTAGGTGCCAAGCTAGAGGCACAAATGGCGACTATTAGCTAAATTGCACGCGAAGCCAAAGAAGACATAGCTATCAACCAGCCGGAAGAAACTAGGTGCCAAGCCAAAGAAGGCATAGCTATCGGCCAAAGGAACAAGGCACGATGCTGAAGGCATAAGGAGCAGCTATCGGCCGAAAGAAACCAGGCACCAAGCCAAAGAAGAGGCGATGATAGAATTCTTAGTAAGTAGTGGACTTACAGGTGAGAGATAGCAAGAGAACGAATTTGCAGGGCGGACGAGAGAGATGAAAAAGAGCTGCTACCAAGCCATGTCCAACTCCTCCACAAGCTAGTTGCATCCCCGACCAGATAGGGGCAAGTCTAGAACTTGGCTGAATTCTACTCTAGGTTGATCTTACAGCAATGGGTGATCCTAAAGACTACTCTTGTGGTGTCAGGGAAACTCTCTACTGACAAACGAACTATTAAACAAATTCAGTGTAGTGATAGGGGCATAACTGTAATTTTTTAGTCACTAAGGCAACACAAACATAAGAGGCCACCCATATGATTCTTTGGCCGTACTGGGCTCGGCTGAGGACAAGGAGAACATCTCATGAGCTCGACTAATAGACTGGGCACACTCAACTCCCGATGGGAGGATAGGGGCATTGTAGTATTTTGCCTTGGATCATGGCATCTTAATTGCTCTTGGGTGCAAACCCAACTTTGATGCATAAGGGATGCTTTTGCTCTTCCACTGAAAAAGGTGCACACATTTGGTGGTTCATCTCAGTAATGATTGACGACCTTTAATAGTTTTAAAAAATAATGGGGGTTGACCTACAAATTTCATCAGACCGTTTCTCTGGTTGCATTGTTAGTTTGCATGCTATGCTTTATCTGGACATCTAGGGGTGTCCGTTTGATTTTGAATGTATCGGGCCATGATCCGGTGAAGGCAAAACTTTCAAGGGCCATTGCGTAAATTTTCCTTCTTGGGAAGCTTTAAGAATTTCTAAGCTCGGGCACCTATGCAATCTTCTCGACATTAATTTGCAATTCCTGTAGTGTTTCTTTGGGCTGATACTAGCAAGAAGTCTTACTTTTCTACCCTTGAGTAGGTTAAGGACTTTTTTTAATTTCTAAAAATAGTGCTAAAATTTCACAAAACTAGTTATTTGGAGGTTAATCCTCAATTTTGGTGACGAATCTTGACATGGAAAGTATGCTGGGGGTTCTAAAGGTTGTGTGGACACACCCTAAATTTCTGAAATTTTCCAAAATAAAAGATCTACCACATATTGGGTAAATTGTGCTCTAGTCCAAAACTATTGTAGAATGCTATTTGTGGAGTTGAGAATTTTCACAAAGTTGTAGGGCCCACTGACAGTTAACACTATAGCACTTGGGCACCCAACTATTGGTTTTTCCTTAACTTCTTTTACAGAAGAAACCCCAAACTTGATATTTTCTTTATTATGAAGCTTTGATTTAAAACCATACTCCTGTTTCATTTCTCATTCCCTTCTTCCCTCTCATCACTCCCCATGTCTCTCTATCTCCCTCTTCTTCTCTTCCATTAGGAAAACCAGCGGCTAGGGCTTGGCTTCAAACATTGGCAAGGTGTAGCATCAATGGTGGCTTGGTCATTGGGGCATCGACGGAGGACCATCGGCAAGGTCAAAGCTCGGTGTCTATGCATCATGTCCCAGCATCAATGGTTCAAGAGAGTGAGCAGCGACAACGAGAGAGACGGTATGCCTCTCCTCCTTCTCCTCTACTTTTTTCTTTTTCTCTTCCTCCTCCATTGGACACGAGTGCTCCCATTTGTCCCTCTGCTAGATGTCGTTGGCCCTCCTCTTTGCTTGGCAATGAAATAGCTCCTTGACGGGGCATACGAGAGTCCACGGGACAGGTCAGCGGTGAGGGGTGTTGCGATGGCAAACCTGGTGCTCAGGCGATAATTGTTTGAGGCTCGTCGGGCTTGACTGGGACAGACTAGTGGCACGGGGCTCTAGGGATTTGCTTCAATTGAAATTTGTTTCATGCCAACATGTTATGTATCACTGATTTTTAAGCTAGTTAACTCAATTGTGGTTTCGCATTACATGGTCAAGTTGGCTGTTAACTTGGCTACTGCTGCTTGTGCAAGGGAATAGGGCTTTGGGAGTCGAGGCGAGTCACCCTCTCCTCGTGTATAGGGCTCTCCTCATTGGCTATCCATTCTCCTTCTAGCTCCTTCAAGGGTTCCAAAGCACTGGTGGTTTCCTTGCCTTCTTCCACCACCTCCCATCATGGTAAGCCTCTATTTGTTCTTGCTTATGCTAAGAAATTCTTATCTGAGGTTGAACTCCTTACTCGCCAAGCTTTGAGGGTTAGTGCAACTCATGCACTCATAGGATGCTCTTGTTTGCTTTATTTTTCATGCCCAGGGATACCCTATACTGGTCACACTTGTCCATTGCTCGGACACCCTTCTGACTAGGATCAGGGCTTTGATTGCTGATGACTAGGAGAGACTCCGTTCGTGGGGGATCTCCTCCAAACTTCTCGACTTTGGCCAAGTTGAGGTTAGCAAGTATCTGTTATGCATGGCTACTCAGTTCTAGAATCTGGTTAACCATGTCTTCCACTTTGGTAGAATTGAGATGACATTGACACTAGAAGAAGTTCAAAGGATCTATGGTATCCCAAGACCACTGGGTGTTACAGCGTTCATGCATTGCGATGGATATCATGCTATTTTGAGCCAACTGTTCGGGCTCAACGTTGTTGAGTGTAGGCAATGGCTAGTTTGCACAGACAGTTCCAACCCCATGCTTTGACTAGATTACTTTGGTGGGACACTACAGAGGCAGGCCAAGGGGAAGAACTGTGGCTACGTGGGTTTGTCACATGCTCCTTCGGGAAATTGGTATTCAATCATGGTCGGACCACTATGTAGATTGTGGTGGTTGAAATTGTTTTAACCATAGTTACTCGACAGATAGATTTAACTCCCATCATTCTGGTGGAGATATATCAAGGGTTAGACCAGGCTCTACATTGCTCTCGCCATTTCGACGGCTACAGAGCCTTGGTTCAGGTAATCTCGGTCCCGCTACCATTCTTTATAGTTCTTTCCTGACATCCTACTTAACATGTTTGGCAAGTGTAGACACCCTATATGCTTGCAATTAGACCCTAAACCCTAGACCTAGACAAAACTTAGTCCAAAACCCTAAAACTAATTCAAAACCCTAAAACTAACCTAAATCAAATCCAAAATCCTAAACATAATTCAAAACTCTAACTTAAACCTTAGCCTAAAATTCTAAGCCTAGTCCTAAACCCTAGACCTAGCCAAAACCCTAGACCTAACACTAAATCCAAAACCCTAGGCTAGCCTAAACCCTAGTCTAAAACCATAGGCTTAGCAAACCCTAGCCTAAAATCATAAACCTAACCCTAAACCCTAATCCAAAACCCTAACCACTTCCCACTCTATCATATGAACCTTAACTACTTCCCACTCCACCATAAGAACCCTAACCACTTCCCACTCCACCATAACAACCCTAACTACTTCCCACTCCACCATAACAACCTCTAACTAACCGTAACAACCCATAACAAACAACCTGCCATTGCAAGCCTATAAATACCCCCCCATTTGTAAGGGGAAAAAAGGAGAGAAAAACATGGAAAATTTGAGAGCAATCAAAGAGTTTTCTCCTAACTAGAGCCACCAGAGGAGTCTTAGATCAGAGAGGAAGCTTAAAGAAGAGAAGAATTCAATGTTCAGCCAACTCCAGCGAGCTCCAGTGAGCTCCGGTGACCTCCATCACTACTAGCTTAGGTAAGCTCTAATCTGAACTCAATTTCTTCCCAATTTAGCTCCCTAGGTCATCCTCTACCTTCCCCAATCGATTCCAGTAGAGCCAGGAGGCTTCCTTGGCCAGAATCAGGCAGAGTTTGGGTTGGTGTATGCGATTTACCAGTGAAGGAGGTGGGGGCACGAATCTAGTATGATTCGTGCCCTAGCGTGCTCCATTTGGTTCAGATAAACTCCCCCATGCTTCTCCACCCCACTGGATGTCGCTAATCCACTCTGGAAGCCTCTAGAAAGAGTTCGCCAAATGCGTAGTCGCCATCGCCGGAGAAGACGATCCCTGGATGGGGTCGACTAGGTGCCTCACACATCACAGCACCTCTCCGATCACTAGGACATGTTCCCCTGCTTTCCCTCAACACACTGGAGCATCCAAGACCTCGATCCAAGCCCCAAACAATCCCTGTAGTCGCCGTTGCTAGAGCTGAACCAAAGCTTAATCGGGAGGAAGAGGAACAACACAGTTCTTGCCTCTGGATGGATGAAAACGTTCCTCTCCACGGCCTTAGCCTTCCTAGAGCCCAGAAACGCTGCACCGCTGCCTCCAGGGACCTCTTCTTCTCCGACGCCATGCTGGAGTCATGTCGGCGGCGAGGGAGGTGGGAAGCAACCTCTGACCGTCCAGTGCCCCATCCGAACCACTGGATGTGTTCCTCTTCCTTCCTTCTTGCTCCCAATGGGCTTGGATGCTAGATCAGGCATCAGGATGGCATGGAAGGACATCGCAGATGGCCGTTGACGGTGGGGTTCCGTCGCTAGCCATCGTTGCTCTTTTTTAAAAAATAAAATAATAAAAGTTTCTTTTTAAAAAACTCTGTATCTTTTCTTTTATTGCAATTATGTCCTTATTTCTTGCATTTAAGCCTCTACATGAGATTTTTAATCATTTTAATAATGATTTGCTTTGAAGAATTGCAGTGTGATCCCTGAACCTTTTTGTTAATGTTTTCCAGGCTCTAATGTTTGACATAAACCCTTTGATTTACTATTAATTCATCTTAAGTCCATATTTTGCACAGAAAACCCTGGATTTCATTGAAATTGTTCTGAATGCATGATTTTCAGGCACAATTGCAAATCAAACTCTAGAGATTTAAATTCTTACTCAAATGTGTTTAGAATTGCATTTTAAACCCTGAACTACACTGAATTCATATTGAATGTATGTTTTTTTAGGGTAAATTTGTAGAATAGTTATTGAAGTTTCATGTTTTCAAACATAAGTCCATTATCTTGCACATTTAACCCTGAATTTCTTCAAAATTGCATTAAACACATGTTTTACTGACCAAATTGCAGATTGGACCCTAGGAATCCTGATTTTGACCAAAAATGCACAGTTTTGCACATTTAACCCCCAACTTTTTCCAAATTGCATAAAATGTGTTTTCCTAAGCATTGCTGATTTAGCCTCAGACTCTTAGACGTTATTCAGGATATGTGATTTTTGCACAGAGGCCCCTGGAATTTTACATATTTCACACATGCTTTCTTTTTGTACATTTTTGCTACCCTTTCTCTTGCATGAACCCTCATGCCTTCTTCCTTGCATCATGCACACATTTCCAACATATTTTAGATTCAATTTTCATATTATTTCTCAAATTTTTTCTGATTTTCACGATCATGATTTAATTTGGATTTCCATCGCCCGAGGGCGTACATTAACAGGCTTGAGAATGCTGACATTGACCCGAATGAGGATTATTTTCTCTAATTTGACTTCCTAGGATTTCTTCGAGTTTCCGCTGATTTGTGTGATGTTTTCCGAGTATTCTGGATTTTCACGATTTCCCTCATCACCCAAGGGCATACAGTAAAGTGGCATTTTCAATGCCTACATTGTTCTTGGGATTATCATTTTTCCTTTTTTATTCATTTCATTTCTTTGATTTGGCATATTTTCAAAGTCATCTTAGGCATGTGTATTCAGAGTAGACCAGCATACACACAACAGACCATTAGCAAGTAGGAAACCTAGAAAGACTGAGTTCTTCGGACACATGGGGATGCCTAACCCCTTCCCCATGCGTAACTAGAATCCTTACCCTTTATCTAGCCTACATTGATTTGTGCACTACGTCCATTAGGCACGGAGCATACATATGTTTTCATCGCCTTGATTTCTTTAGGTTTTCCTCATCTTTCCATTAAAAGACTAGGTGGCAACTCCTTTTCCTTATCCTTTTCTTATCTTTCCTTGGTGTTTCTGAGTCTAGTCTCCTTCTCCGGATTCACTATTTTCGCCGTGATCATATCATGACTTCTTATGTGCTTCCATGCACCTTGGAGAGCCGTGTAGGGTTCCACTGGCATGGTCATAGCTGATAGCCCATATGGGAGTGGAGGGCATTCACCTGCGAAGATCTGTGTTTGAGACTTACTGCAATAGTGGCCACACTCAAACCATCCTGAGTGTCCAAGAGTTTTATGATAACTTGGCTGGTCTCATTGATGATCAGGTGACCTGGCGTATCATGCCATCAACTGTCAAGCCATTTGTTGTTTTCTTTGATAACTCTGACATGTAGCCTATTGGGCTGCTAGCCTTGATAGACAAGGTTGAGTATCACCCAGTCCAGGTCCTCAGCTAGTTAGGGTACTGCCAAGATGCGTACGAGGAGAGCTAGTGTTCCTTTAGTGGTATCCTCTGAACTCACTGAATATGACAATGGAACTGGCTTGATGGTCGTGCGTCTGCATTCATTCTTTAGATTTGGACCTAGTGAAGGGCACTGACTGTACTCCAGTATATCGAACCTTTATTCAAAAGACATGGCTGATCTATGAATGGCCTCCTGGTATGCCACTCTTTGGTGGTGCTGAGAGTTCTAGAGGGCCACGGTCAGGTTCCAAGAACTGATAAACAATTCAGGGGTTGTAATCTGACAATTATCTGTAGTTCTTGTATTAGGCTCCTTTTAGCTTCAATGAAATAATGCTTATTTTGCATTTCCTTTACTATTGTGTTTTGGTTGTGAATGCCATGACCTATGGCAACCCTGAGGATAAGAATAGAACCTAGGTGCTTCATTGTGTCTCCTGCGCATCTTGCCTGCTCAAGCTAGTCATAGTTTGCCACCGTGGCTCTCGAACATCGGGATTGGCAACCAGTGTTCTTAGCTGATGAAGGTAGTCCGGAGGCTTAATCTACCACTATCGGACCTTCTAGATGCAAGCCTGATGATTATTAGCTATTCCCTGTCTACAGCTGCTGTCAATGGTAAGTAGTGGAGTTCGATGGTACCAATCCAGAATCTCTTCTTTTATCTACTCAAGGTTTGGCTAGTCGTGGCCTGCCTATATCCTTTCTTTTAGCAATTATGGTGGACTAAAGCCTAGAAACTGAAGGAGATTGGTTTAGCTTCAACCTACGAGATGCGCCAGTGGTACTTCACTAGAAAGCAATTGGCATGCCCCTGGTTGAAGGTGACCATTGAAGTCATGCCAAAGGGCAGCTGACATGTCCCTTGTAAAGGACGCTAAAGGGTTTCACCAAAAGGCAGTTGACATGTCCCTAGTTGAAGATATCCTTTTGTTGGCTCATAACCATTGGATAGTTGACATGACCCTAGTTGCAAACCAGCAAAGCTCGCAAAGCTAGATGTAGGATTATGCTAGTGATGCGATGATTGTGCTCAAAAGGTATGAAGTATGCAAATTGTTATATTTGCCCTTAGTCTAGGAAATCAAGTACTGCCTGTTCGCATGTTGAAGGAGGAGACGTGTCTCGTCCTAGTAGACTCTATCTAAATGCCTAGGTATTTGGTAGCTCTAAACGGGGAATGATGACGATGTATCGGGTAACGATAAGAATTCGACTCCACGTCAAAACCTATGGGTTCCACACCCACTTTGTTTTCCTGAGATAACCTTTTCCTTTCTCCCTCATAGGAAAGTAGGTTCACACCACCCATGTTTTGGAGGTAATAAGGCTAGAATTGATGCTGGGGAATTTGTGAGGGGGTGGCTAGTCCCTCTATGCATGGGAGAGGCATCACAGGCTTACTTCTACTCCTCTCCATGTTAGGGATTAGGGGATGGAACTAACCGACATGCCTCTTTCTGTAGGCTGACTTATGTATTCAATTTATATCTTCATATTTCTTTTGTGTCCTTCAAAAATTCTTTTCTAGCTCATAGACTCTCTCTCAGCCTATCATTTTATCTCACTCCAAGGGTGTTTAGCCACAAGGGATTTGACTGCTACACCTGACTCTTAATCAGGTGGTGGCCACCTCTCTGACTAGGACACTGGGATAGTGCCTACTTGGGATTTGACAACTCCCTCCATGATAGGCTAGTGTTTCTATCTTTTCCTCATAGGGCTATGCTTATAATGATGTTGATGTGAGATTCTACATATGCATAATGTAGTGTAGAAAGAAACATGAATGCATGAGTGAGCATTATCTAAGATGCGCGAATGCTAGTGTAATCAATAGCATATGCATGGATGTGAAGGGTAGAGATATGCAAATAGATAATATAAGGTGGTGATCGGCTTTGCCAGCACTAGGATACAATCTCTAGTCACTGGTAATACTTCTTCCAGTAGCATGCATTGACTAGTTGTGGCTACTCTCCTTGATCCACGCCTTTGAGAATAGCAATGCCTCTAGAAAAGATCATCTTGACAATGATGGGACCGTGCCAATTATGCTGAAACTTGCCATAGGTGTTTGGAAGATGGATAGCTCCAAGAACCAAGTCCCCTGGTGCAAAAACCCTCGATCGGACCTTCTTCTGATATGACCGGGCCATGCACTTCTGGTAGCATTGTGTATGTGACAGCTGGGCCTGATTAGCCTGTTTTAATTGTAAACCCATGTAATTAATTGTAATATTGTGTAAGTGGTTTATTAATGGATAATCGGTTGTTCTTTGTGTATGTGGAGGTTTGTTGGCTTTCTGTTCACCTATTTATGTTGTGGGATCAATGTCGCATCTGGTCAGAGGATGCACAGTCACCTCAATTTGTGTGCTTGTCATTCTCCTTTTTATTTCTTTCCTTTTTCTCTCTCTCCCTTATGAGCCCTCATCTTCTTCTTCTCCTTTCTTTTTCTCTTGACAACCCATGTCACCATCGAAGACCTGTGCCATCCTGTCCTCTCTGACGTGAGGGTGATGGGGTCTGTGGCCAACATGATGCAGGGAGAAGGAGGAGATAAAGAGGGAGTAGGAAATGGAGGGGAGGCAAGCTGAGAGAAAGAGGGAGAGGAGTGGTGTGCAACCAGAGGAGTGGAGCCCAAGAGGCTTGAGTCGTGTGCACTGCTGCCATAGGTCAACAAGGCTGTGATAGAGGCTGGGGAGACGCATGGTGGTCATTGGAGTGCCACGAGAGGTATGTGACCCTTCTCTCTCTATCATTTTGCAATTTGAGTTTAATGAGCATAATGCATGAAGATGAGGAAAAATGTTTGTAAAATCACAAAAAAATAGTAGAAAGGATGGGAATGTGATAGATAGTATGAATGTGTAGAGATCATGCTAGCATTGTATGGATTTCATGAGTTTTGGTTGAAAATGGAATACGTGCTATAGTGGCTACGTATGAGTTTCATGTCCTTGTGATTTTCGTGCGACTAGCATGCTTGATGGTTTTCCAAATGGTTTGAGGGGTTCTGAAGTAGACTTAGAGGTATACACCCCATGTTTTATTCAAGATTTACGAGGTGTGTTTGTTGGGTCTGCTGGAGGTCCCAATTATAGCAAACGGATGGGTCAGAAACAAGGGACGTTTACTGAATTGGGTTCGACATATCGTTTCCTATCAATATTCTACATGATGACTATTTTCGATAGACCGAAAACACCCAAGCTACCCAATCAGGGAATTTCGATCGATCGAAATGTCTCGGTCGACTAAACCAGAGGAATTCAAACGATCGAAGGTTTTCGGTCGAGCAAAACAGGAGATTTCAGTTGACCTATTTCCATATCGGCATGCCGAATTTGGCCCCTAGCCCATACGAATGACTATGTATGAAAAACGAAAATAGATATTTTAAATGGATAATGGGTATGTGTTGATGGTGCTTTCCCTACGTAGATGGCATAGAGGAATATAAATGATTTTTGATATGGTTTTCTGCTATTGACCCCAAAAAAAATGAAAGGAATCGATGAATAGGTGGTTTGATGTGATTTTTGGGCATGAAATCCAATAATAAATATGAATGCCTAGTTTTTTGTATGATGTTGAGTCTGGAATCCAATGAAGGGTCATGTTTGGTTTGGGAATAATTGCCTACAAAGAAAAGAGAATGAGCAATGGTTTTAAAAAGAAAACACAAGAGTTTTGAAAAAGAAAATAATAATTTGTTTTAGAGCCACGAGGGTTGGTGTCAACAATGTGGTAGGAGAATGATACTCCAATAAAACCAATTATTAGATACAATCGTGGTTGTCAGTGTGGGATCATGAAGGGTTGGTGTTGGCAAATTGATATGATATCAATTGTCAAATACGACCATGGTCACCAAGCTTGAGACGGAGTAGGCTAGGTCTAGGAATATGCGACCTAGTTGTTCGGGTCACCAACGGTGTAGGCTGAGCTTGATATATGAAGCAAGTGTTCGGGTCATAGATGGGACGTTAGAAAAAGACATATCTCCACACATATGAAAAGAAATTAATGCCAGTTGGCTAGGGTAGTGTCCTCCCGTACGGGGAACTTCACCACAACAGTGCAGGGAGGTAGGAGAATGGTATCCTCACCTACTACTTGTGTGCCTGGTTACCCCTGATCAAGGTAACATCAATAAGAAAAATGGAAGCAAATGTGTGAGATAAGCTAGAATAAGATTTGTAGTTTTGGCCTATGGTCTTGGCACAAATTCTAGCAACAAATAAGAATTTTGATGTAAACCATTTACCAACCAATGAATGTGGTTTTGCTTTGGAGCCTGGTGAGGCCATGTATTTGGGCTGGATCTAGTTGTGAATGTGGATTTCTCGAAATGCATAACAAATTAATGCATGAAATTAATAAAAGTGATAAGGTTTTGGAAGAGCATGCTTTGGAAAGAAATTCCAAACATTGAAAAAGAGAATGTCAACTTTTGACAAAAATAGGTTTTGGATAGAGATTCTAAATGTATTAAAAAGAAATGATGTTTTGAAAGAAAACCATGTTTTGTAATAGTTTAGGCTTGTGTTTTCGCTGTTTGCCGTGGTTTTCTATGTGGGCATGTACTAGGTGACTTAGATGTCACTCATGCGTACTTTGTGTGGTTTTTAGGTGCAGTGAGTGGTGTAGTCTAGTCCCAGTACCTGAGTGGGAGCTACTAGCCACACATCGTTCCTGGAGGTGAGCCTTAATTAGATGCAATTATTTAATTATTATTGTAATTATTGTAATTGCTTATGATACTATGATTTAGCTAGCGTACCCAGGTTTGGGGTGTTATAGTATGTGATGCATGGCTTGCAGTCTACGCCCATCAATCAAATTCAACTATGTGAGGCAATCTTCTGTCCACTCAACTTCCTTGAGCTCAACTTCTTTTAACACTCTAAGGGATAGGATCTCTACTTCGACGGGTAACACCATTTCCATGCTGTAGACCAGCAAATAAGGAGTTGCTCTTGTAGATGTCCGAACAATGGTTCTGTCAACCCAAAAGGCATACAGGAGTTTCTTGTGCCAATCTCTATGAGTCTCTACCATTTTCTTTAGTATCGTAACAAGATTCTTTGTAATGCCCGAACCTAGGCACGTTACTTAAGTCATAGTATTATAAGCAAAATTACACTAATTACAGTAAAATTAAATAACTGTAACTAAGGCTCACCTTCAGGAAACAATGTGCAGCTAGTAGCTCTGACTCCAATGTCGGAACTCGACTGCACCTGAAAACCAAATAAGCACGCGTGAGTAACATCTAAGTCACCCAGTACGCGCCCCAAACACAAAACAACGAAATCCAGCAACATTACAAGAAACACAGCCTTTAGTTTATAAAAACTTGATTTTTCTTTTTGAAAATTCATTTTAAAATGTCATTTCCTTTTTCTTTTAAAATATATGGAAATCATTTCCAAAACCATGTTCTTTCTCAAAACTCATCTTTCTTTTTATTGCTTGGGATTTCATTCCAAGATCAAAACCACTTTCAAAACTCATATCTCTAACCAGATGCAACCTAAAACACAATGCCCCTCAGGCTCAAAACGAAAATCATAAATACTGGCTGGTAACTGGTTAAAACACAATTCTTGTTTTATTCTAGGATTTTAGGACCATTCATAAGTCCTATCCCAGACAAACCACATTGCTTTTATTTCTCAGAATCACATTCTTTCCTTATTCATTTCCACTTTTCTTTACTGATGTTACCTTGATCAGGGTTAACCAAGCACACAAGTAGTAGGCGAGGACATCATTTCCCCTACCTCCTTACACTGCGGTTGTGAAATTCCCCATGCGGGATGCCACCGCCTTGGTCAACTAGCCTCAATTTCTTTCATATATGCACTGGGATACATCTTTGTCTAACGCCTCATTAGTGGCCCGAACAGCTAGGTACAACGACCCAAGCTCAGTCTACACCATCGGTGACCCGAACAACTAGGCTCAATAACCTAGGCTCAGCCTACTCCTACCACGTTGTCGACACCAACCCCCATGGTTTCCTTAACACATTATTAGTGTTCCATTTTCAAAACTCTTTAAGCTTTCCTTTTCAAACCATTTTCCATTTTCATTCTTTTTCATTGCAGGAATCTGTTTCCATGCAATACTTGACCCTCCACTGGGGTCCCAACTCAATTCATGAAAAACCATGTGTTTTAAAATCACAATTGGGTCTCATGCCCAAACCACACACAATCAACCATTTTATTCATTTATAGGGTCTAAAATCCAAACCAGGCCCAAATCCACTTATTTGGGTTTCTATATTCCTCCATGTCATCTACATGAGGAAAACATCACTAACACATACATTACATACTTTTTAAACCATTTACGCTTCATTTATATTCACATATATGTATATCAGGGCTAGGGCAAAATCGACAGACCGAAACTAATTTCGGTACATCGAAAATCCCTGATTCGGTATACCGAAAGTCCCTGATTCGGTCGACTGGATGATTTTGGCCTACTGAAACCAAGTATCCTGGCGTAATCTGTCAGGATTTTGGTATACCGAATTCAATTCGGCATACAAGAATTTCCCGTAACTAGGGTGTAACCATGCCGACGAGAATGGCAAAATATGCCAAAGTCGGCAAAGTCACAGTAAAAATAAAAATATATGCAAATGCAGGAGTCGCCACCTAGTCTATTCAAATGGAAGACAAGGAAAACCATATAAAACATGAAAATCATGCAAAAATAAGGGAAAAGGTCTTCGTAAACCAGAAATATGGGTAAGGATCTGTAGACACCCCAATTTTCTGATTTTGCAGAATAAGGATGTGGTGGCTAAGCTTGAACCCTAGTTGAGCCCATTTGGGCCCACAAGGCCATCTTAGGCCCATTTGACTTCATGGAGGCCTTTTATCCCATTTGGTCCATTTGGACCCACCTAAACTCACATGGGCCCATGGGGGCTCACAAGGCCCACATAGGCCCATGGAGGCCCATGAAGCTCACACGGCCCACATAGGCCTACATAAGCCCCTGAAGCCCATGAAGCCCACAAAGGCCTGCAATGGCTCAACCCACATCTTCTCATATTTGAACTTCTTTCAAAACCAAGCTCATTTATCCCTCTTCATCTAAATTTAAACCCAATAACACATTTTCCTTCGTTGACCTAAGTTTCCACCTAAATATTCAAATTTTATTTCAACCCATCTCCTTCCTTCCTTACTGAGTTCACTCTTTCTCCCTGATCCCTCACGATCCAGCCATTGGATCAATCTTTTCTTCACTGGCTTCACCAATCCTTCCAACCCAAACTGAGCTATACCATTCCAGCAACTCCCCAAAGCAACCCAGTCACCAGATCAACCGCCAGTGAGACACTGGATCGCCGTTCATCCTGTCGCCAGCCAAGGGAGCAACTAGGGGACAGTGGTTAGGGGTTTGTTAGTCTGTTAGGAGGAGTGTCTAGTTGGTTAGAGAGAGAGGAGGTCAGTGGGCCAGGTCGTTACGAGTGGGAGACATAATTCTGTTACATTTGTTGGGTTCATCTATAAAAAAGGACACAATTCATAAGCCACACAATTCAGAGAGAGAGCATTTTATTTCCACTCGCGCGAGAAGGAGAGCAGAGAGCGTGAAGCAGAAGAGCAGAGCCAGTCGTCGTTCCCAGAGCTCCGACGACACGTCTCCAACCAGGTACACATCCCCGATCACTCTAATTGTCTGAATTGTAGATCTCTAGGTCTTCCTTCTCATCCCGGAGTGTTTCCAAGAGATATAGAGTGATCCCATGGCTAACGAAGCTCCGCCGTGCCCCGTTGTCGCCAAACTCCGGCGACAGTGGTGGGGGGGGGGGCAATCCAGGAAGTCTCCTAGACCCCCGAGCCCTCTCTCCTCCTCCTCTGGTCTTCCTCCTGCTCCGCCGCTCCTCCACACGTCGCTCCGCCGCTTCCAGAAAGCCACGCCAGGATTGCCGGAAAACGCCTCCCGTAGTCACCGTCGCCGGAGAAGAAGGCCCTGTCCGAGCCTACTCGCCGTGGTGATCCAACCCCACGGTGACCTTCCTCAGCCTCCCGTGAGTGCGCCCGAGCCTCTGGATCCACGCCTTGAGCCCCCGAGCGTCCCAGCCACGCCGCTCGCCGGAGGAAGCCGCTCCATCAGCCTCCGCGTCGCTTTGTAGTGGCCCTGATAACTCCCTCAGCCCTCCAAAAGCCTCCAAACGCCGCGCCGTAGCCCCAGCAGGTCACCTTCTCCCCCGTGGTCGTCACTAAAGCAGCCCGACAGCGAGTGAGGTGGGGAGGTGCTTCAGCCATCGGAGGCCACATCCACGCCGTTGGATGTGCTCCACTTCGCCTCCTTTTGCTTCCCATGTGCTCTGATCTAAGATCAGACCATCGGAAAGTCCCTTTTGACCCCCCCGGCGGTCGTCGAGCCATTTCTTCAATAAATAAAATCAAAAAATCGTTTGTTTTAATAAAAAATACAGAAACAATGTTTTTATTGCATTTAAGTCCTTCCAGAATTACTTTTAGGTCCTTTTCTTGCATCTAGGTCCATCTGTCATTTTTCTAAAATGTTTCGAATAAAGTTTTAACTGAAAATATTACATTCCTTACCCTGCACTTTTAAAGTAATGTTTTCTGAGTTTAAAACTTTAATAAAAGTCCTCTAGAGTTTATAAAATGTGTTTTGCTTCAGACAAATTGCATTGATGACCTTGGATTTCCTTGGAAAATTTCTGACAGTTCATTTTCTTTGTGAAAATTGCATAGAAGCCCATACAATGTTAAAAATGTTTCAGAATGCACAATTTCGCTGGTTTAATTGCATTTGAGCCCTTGTGTTTTACAGAAAGCATGTTTTGATGTGAAAATTACATGGAACTCCTTGAGTTTGTTTTAAAAATTTCCAAAAGCATATTTTCTTGGGTAAATTGCATTTTGACCCCCTTTTTTCACTGAATTTCTTCTGCATGCTTTAATCTCATTGAAAATTACATTTTTGCCCCTAAATTTCTTTAGAACTTCCTAGAATGCTTTGTTTGCTGGGTTATTTGTAGTTTAGCCCCTGAACTTCTTTGATATTGTTCTGATACATTTTATTGCATTTTTACCATGATTTTATGCTGAACTGATTTGCATTGCATGCATTAGTGGGTAAATTGCATTCATACCCCTAGAGAGCTTCACTTGCACTAGGGATGCACATTTGACTCCAGAATCCTTCATACATGCATGGAATGTGTTTTCCTACATATTTTTGAGGATTTGGGCTTCTGAACTTCAACTTTCCTCGGATTTTGGGTTTTTTACACAAAACCCCCTACATTCTTCAGATTTGTATTCACACCTACATTTTGCATACTTTTCACATCTTTTTGCATGGTTTTTTCCCATCTTTTCTTCCTTGCTCGATGCACGCTTTCTAGCTATGTTCCGAGCTTAGTCTTCTCCTCGTTTTCCAGGTTTTCTCCGGTTTTCTCGCAGTTTTCACTTGTTTTGGTTTTCCATCGCTCGAGGGCATACAACAAAAGGCTTGTAAAAGCCAACATGGTCCCGAAAAGAGGATTATCTTTCCTTTATTGATTTTCTTGGATTTATCCCACTTTTTGCTGTTTTGCGAGATGTTTTTTGAGAATTTCCCAATTTTCACGGTTTTCCTCATCGCCCAAGGGCATACAGTAAAGCGGCATTAACAATGCCTACATTTGACCATCGGATTAACTTTTTCCTTGATTTCTTTTTCCTGGCTTTGACTTGGCATGTTTTCAGTCACCTTCATGCATGAGCATATAGAATAAGCAAGCATACATTTAGCAGACCATTGACAGTAGGAAACCTAGAAAG
>JAMKQA010027544.1:0-21989 GCA_024699735.1 Posidonia australis
CCCCTTGTTTTCAGGTGCTGAGGTGTAGGAGCAGTCTACTCTGGTGCATCTGTTCGAGCCACATTTGTCGCACACAGGTCTGGGTAGTTAGCTTTATTGATTTAATATTGCTACTTAGTTGCTTTTAAGTCCTTTTGGGTAGTTCTTGTATTGTTGTGTATCACTGGGGTGTTACACGTTTCCTTTTGTCTCGTGAGTCCTTTAAGTTTGGAGGAGATCCAAGCCACTAGTTCCTTGTATCGTAGGACTAGTCTTTATCCTTTTGTCTCGTGATTCGTCTAAGTTCGGAGGAGATCCAAGTCGTTGGATCCTTAAATCCTAGGACCATCCTTTATCCTTTGTCTCATGACTCCTCTAAGTCTGGAGGAGATTCGAGTTGCTGGTTCCTTATGTCTTAGGACCAGCCTTTATCCTTTTGTCTCGTGACACATCTAAGTTTGGTGGATCTGAGCCGCTGGTTCCTTGAATCCTAGGACCTGCCCTTATCCTTTGTTTGGTGACTCCTCTAAGTTCATAGGAGATTAGAGTCGTTGGATCCTTAAATCGTAGGACTAGCCTTTATCCTTTGTCTCGTGACTTCTCTAAGTCTTGAGGAGATCTGTATCGCTGGTTCCTTATATCCTAGGACTAGTCCTTTTTCATCTTGCCTCGTGACTCCTCTAAGACTGGAGGAGATCCAAGTTGCTGGTTCCTTGTATCCTAGGACTAGTCCTTTTTCCTTTTGTCTCGTGACTCCTCTAAGTCCGGAGGAAGTCCGAGCTGTTGGTTTCTTACATCCGTGGAACAACCCTCATCCCATGAGCTGGTAACTCTAACCATCAGGCGATGAGCTTGTCAACTCATCACAGGGCTGGTAGCCCTAACTATTTGGCGACGAGTCTGTCAACTCATCAGTAGGTAGGTAACCTTGCCTACTCAAGCAGTGAGCACGTTAACCTTATCTGGTAGTCTCTTTCGCATGGTTTTGGAGTGGCCACTGACCTATCACTCAGCATTTCACAGTAGTTTATGATTTTTCTGTCTGCATTAAACTTTATAAAATATTGTTGTATGGAAAAAAGTTATTTGACATTTTGAATATTTTAAGAATGTTCTGTAGACCTGAATCAAGAGAAGGCAAAGCTCCCTTATTAATCATGGGTTTCCCCACGATGGTCATACCAATGCATTGCTCAGATGCTCTCCAGATGTGGATTGGGAAATTAACAGACAGTGATCGCAATAAGCTGCGGACTTGAGGCATCTCCTCAAAATTCTTGGATATTGCAAAAGTGGAGGTCTCCTGATACTTTTTGAGTACAACTGTTCAGTTCTGAAAGCTTGCAAACCACATATTCTGCTTCGGAAGAATTCAATTGACTCCTACATTGGAGGAGGTCCGTCAAGTGTGTTGTCTGTTGAAGTTTCTAGGACCCACTGTGTTTATGCGGCGCGATGAATACATCTTAATCATGAGTGAACTGATGGACTTGTCAACTAGTGATTGTGGTCGTCAACTTATCTATACTAATGGACAATCTCCCATGCTACAATTGACCTACTTTGACAAGTTGTTCAAAATACGTACCTCCTTGGGCGATGAGCTGTCATTGAGAGGTTTTGTCATCTGTTTCTTAGGTGAGCTGGTTTTCAGCTACAACTGAACAGTCGTGAACATAGAGGTTATAGAGATTGCTTTGGTGGTGATAATCCATCAGATAGACTTGGCCCCAGTTATCCTGGCAGAGACTTACCGGGCCTTAAACTGCTCATTGCGATGATGCCGAAATTTTTAAGGTTGTGGAGCTTTTGTACAAGTGTGGTTGGCCACTCATCTGGGTGTAAAGGTCTTACGCCCTCAACGGTCGATCTTTGAATCTTATTGCCAAAGTGGTCATGCTCGCACATTCACCTCAGCTCGCATGGAGTATGAGTGACTGGAGAGTTTGACAGAAGACAAGGTGACCTGGCACATCATTCCTTCGGTCACTTATAACTTTGAGGCTTTCTTCAATACTGCTGACATGTAGCTTATCATCCTCCCGGGGCTGACTGGTGGTGTTGAATATCATCCAATTCATGTGATACGACAGTTCGACTACTAACAAGATTCATTTGCTAAGAGACCGATGCCAACTCATTTCTAGGAGTACCCTCTAAGCTCTTATGCTATGACTAAGGAATTATCACGCCTGCTTAATAGCTTTATTTGATCGAACAATCTCACAGTCATAGAAGAGAAGGGTTGTGTAGTTGTTTATGAAGTTGAAGTTGAAGAAACCTGGCCGATCTGTGGAGCTACTTCGAGCCATACACTGTTTCCCAAAGCAAGGGGCTCTAAGAATCCAGAGATGACACAGACTCCTGATATTCGTGTTATGCTACTTGATTCATCGCATATTGAAATAGTGTAATCACTTCATTGTATTCGATTGCTACAATAAGTACATTGGAACGCTTTTGCCAGTTTGTTTGGATGCTTGTGATTGATATGAAGTCGCCATTGCAATAACACGTGCTTAATTGGTTCAAACTACTGCCCTCGTTTGCCTGTCAACTTGGCACTGGGGTCTACCCGGTTAACAGTCAAGAATATTGTTTTGATGCCTAGGCCTGGACAAATGAAGCCGTCATAGGCTTCTGTACCAGGTAGGGTCGAATCCAATCTACTTTGTTGGACTTGCTCTTCCATCCTCTTCTAGGCCTCGGGCGAGGTCTAGATGATCCCATCCTAGATTTGCTCCAAACGGACGAATCTTGGTGCCACCGCTTTGTTAAATCCTCCATGTGCCTTGTTTTCCCCATCTTTCGAGCTGATACCCCAAATTATCCAGTTGACAACCATCACATTGTCTGGAGCAAGCTGATACCCCATACTATCCAGTTAACAACTGTCACATTGTCTGGAGTGGGATGATACCCCAAACTATCCGATTGACATCTATCACATTGACCAGAGTAGGCTAATACCCAAAACCATCTGGTTGACAATCGTCACATTGTCTAGAGTGGGCTGATACCCCAAACTATCCGGTTGACAACCGTCACATCGTCCGGAGTGGGCTGATAACCCAAACTAATCGATTGACAACCGTCACATTGTCTAGAGCATGCTGATACCCCAAACTATCTGGTTGACATCCATCACATTGTCCGAAGCAGGTTGATACCTCAAACTATCCAGTTGACAACTGTCACATTGTCTAGAGCGGGTTGGTAGCCCAAACTACTCGGTTGACAACTGTCACATTATCCGGAGTAGGCTGATATCCCAAACTATCCTGTTGACATCCGTCATCAGTCTACCCTCGGTTGGTAGGTCCTATATCTTGCCATGCTTCCTTTTGGGCTGAAGGGCCTGTCAATCTGCCAAGTTCTCCCTGTCGTGTGATAAGTCCGATAGTCCTGTCCGAGCATCCCTTGGCATGAGTCAAAAAGTCTGTCGTGCTCCCTTACATGGGCTGGTGGGCTACCCACTCGTCATTAGCATTGTCTTCATGCATCACTTGCATCTTGAGCATCATGCATCACCTAACATCAGGGTCAATCCTTGTATCAGCATCATGTACGGGCCACGAGTCGTGATTTTCAGTGCATCCATCGAATAAGTGGTTCACGGCCCCATAGCAAATACCACTCTCTTGTATACTTAGGTGGGGTGTCTTGTCAACCCTGAGCATCGGTCTCTGTTCCCTCGACCTCGCTCAAGGAGGGGCATCTGTAGACACACTGATTTTGTAGTCACATGGCAGCAGGCTCCTTTGGAAAAATGCTCTGGTTAGGACTACCAAACCCAAAAACCCTAACTCCACCTAAACCCACTCAAGCCCACACAAGCCCATTTAAGCCCACACAAGCCCACTCTGACCTAATCTAACCAAAAACCCATAATTAAAAATCCAAACTAAAATAAAACTCACTTAAGTCATCAAAACTCAAATTAATTTAGTTAGAACACCTAATTAAAACCAAAACCAAGTAAAATTCACTTAAATCATCAAAAAAATCAAATTAATTAAGTAAAAACTCTTAATCCAAACCAAAATCAAATAAAATCCACCTAAATATTGAAAATTCAGATTAATTAAGATAAAACATTTAATTAAAACCAAAATCAAGTAAAATCTACTCAAACCATTTAAAATCCAAATTAATTAAGCAAAAACCATGATTAAAACCAAAATCAAATAAAATCCATTTAAACCATTAAAAAACTCAAATTAATTAAGCACAAATCATAATTAAAACCTGTAGACACCTCGATTTTGCAGTCACTTGGCAGCAGGCTCCTCTAGAAAGATGCTCAGGTAGCGACCTCCAAAATCCTAACTCACTCAAGCCCACACAAGCCCATTCAGGCCCACACAAACCCACTCTGACCTAATCAGAGCAAAAACCAATAATTAAAAATCAAAACCAAACAAAACTCAATTCAAACATTTGAAATCAAAATTAATCAAATAAAAACCCCAATTAAAACCAAAATTAATTAAAATCCACTTAAGCCACTTAAAATCCAAATTAATCAAATAAAAACCCCAATTAAAACCAAAATTCATTAAAATCCACTTAAGCCACTTAAAATCCAAGTTAATAAAGTGAAAACCTAAATTAAAATCAAAATCAAAATCAAGTAAAATACATGTAAGCCACCTAAAATCCAAATTAATTAAGTAGAAACCCTAATTAAAATCAAAATCAAGTAAAATACATGTAAGCCACCTAAAATCCAAATTAATTAAGTGAAAACCCTAATTAAAACCACAATCCATTTAAACCACTTAAAATCCAAATTAATAAAGAGAGAACCCTAATTAAATAAAATTCATTTAAACCACTTAAAATCCAATTGAATCAAGTGAGAACCCTAATTAAAGTCAAAATCAAATAAAATCCATTTAAACCACTTAAAATCCAAATTAATCAAGTGAAAACCCTAATTAAAACCAAAATCAAATAAAATCCATTTAAACCACTTTAATCCATTTAAATTCAACAAAAACCTAAATTAAACTCAAAACCTAAAAGCCCTAATTTAAAAATTCTTAATTAAACTCAAAACTCTAATTAAACTAAAAACCCTAATTAAAATCTAAAACCCCATTTAAAATCCAAGTAATAACCCTAACTAAAACTTTAATCAAGCAAAACTTAATAAAATCCCTTAAAAATGAAATCTAATTAAATAAAAACCCAAATCTTTAATTTAATCAAGAGAAAATCAATTAAATCTGAATCTAAATAAAACCCTTAAGTAAATCAAAGTAAAAATTAATTAAACCAAGATTTTAAATGAATTCTCAATTAATCAAATCCAAAACTATTTTAATCCATTTAAAACTAAAGTAATCCAGTTAAATAAATTTAAATCACCAAATAAAACCTTAATCAACTTAAAATGCTAAAACACAAATAAGTCTATCCAAAATCTCAAATTAATCATTAATCATGAAATTAATCCAAAACTAAACCACTAAAACAAAACAAGAAAAACCAAAAAAAACAATGCCCAATCGCGAGGCCCATTAGTAGCCCAATACCCTATTTAATCCATAAATCAGAAAACTTTAGAAACCAGGAAAAAATAATTCCGGCGACCCCCTCCGGCAACCCCCGCGAACTCCGGCGATATCCTGAGATCTTTAGAGAATATCTTCTTCTCCCCGTGATCTCCGGTGATCCCCCAACAACCCCTGCCAGCTTACGCGAGCATCGAGCGGTCCTTAGCCATCGGGGAGGAAAATCGACGACTCTCGGGGCCATCGCTGGTGTATAAAACACCCCATCACCGATAGTCTTCTTTCGCTGCTTGGAGCACCTAGCAGAGCCCTTTCGAAACCCCTCTAGAGAACCCAACAACCTCCACCATCTTCAGAACTCCTGCTCCAAGCCTCTTGCAACCCAGAAGCCCTTAGCCACCATCACCGGAGCATCTGCTGGAGCACCGCCGCTGCACGCGAGGAGACAGCCAGCTCATCCTCAGGTAATTCTTCCTATTTTTGTTTAAATCATGCTCCTTTAGTGCATTAGGATCTTCTTGGGTTGTCTGGATAGGACTTCGCAGAGATTAGACCCCCTGTGCGTCGTTGTCGTCCCCTTCGGTGGTGGGTCTACCAGCTCCGGTGAGGCTCGCGACTCTTGTAGTGGGAAGAGGCCCCTGAGGCCTCTCCTCTCTCTCCCTCCTTCTCCTCCCTGAGCTCCATTGCTCAGGAGAGGCTTCCCTAGCCTCCCGTTGCCAAAAGAACGTCACCGTCGCCCCTCTACAACTTCACGTCGTCGTCGTCGAATCCACTGAGTGGGTGGAGTGTTCCGCCAGCGTCCCGTCCAAGCCGTTGCCACTGGAAGCCTCCCTATGGTCCTCCGGGAGTCTCCCAGTCTTCGTTGGACTGCCTCCACTGCTGCAGTGCCATCCTCGACGTCAATAGGGTGTCTGCAGGAGCCCGCGACAGGGAGGGTGCCTTAGGCTGTTCCAGCCTTGCTGCGACTCCCCAGAGCATCGCCGAGACACCTCGAAGCTTCTTCGATCCTAGCTACGCTGAGCCACTACTTCTAGAAGTGCCACCGTTGCAGCACCGTTGCTAGGGAAGAACACCGACGAGGGGGGATCGATAGCACACTTCAGCCGACGAGAGCCTGATCTGCACCGTTGGATCTCTCCCCCATCTCTTCCTCTAGCTTCTCAGCCTTTCTGATCGCCGATCAACCACCGGGAGAGCTTAGATGAGCCTCCCAGGGCATCATCACCGGTGATCTTAAATTGTCGACGGTGACTATTAGATTTTTTGGTTTTTATTTAAAGGCACTTTTAGTTTTAAAACATTACAATTAGATCTTAGGATTTTATGCACTAGCCCATTAAGTTTTACTCTAAATACTGCATTCTTTACCCTATTTCATTTTAATTTCATTCTCAGTCCAGTAAATATGTGTGTTCTCACATTTAAACCCTTGCATTCATATTTTCTTTGCAGTTAAGTCCCAGGAATTTATTCTGTGACCCCTATATTGTCTTTTTTTTAAAATTGCATTGTAAATATTGCATATTTTATCCTATTTAATTTTAATTCCATTTTCAGTTCTATTCATGCATGTTTTATCACATTTAGGTCTCTGATTTCATGTTTTCCTTGCAATTATGTCCTAAGGTTTTGCACTGAGGTCCTAGAACTTTTAAAAATGAGTTTTCTGTGTAAAATTTGCATTCTGAATCCTAAGAAACTTCATAATTACACTGATCATCATAATAGTTTATTTTTTATCACACTTAAGCCCTGTGATTTTGCATGTAGGCCCATAGATTCATTGCATATAGGCTTCGAGCACAGGAAATTTGCATCTAGACCTTTAAACTAATTTTAAATCCATCATTTAAGGTTTTAATTGCTTTCTCATATATTTTTGATATTTTCCACTTATTGCATTTCCTATTTTGCACTTAACTGTAGATTTCGTTTAAAAATCATGTTTTCATGGTAAATTGATCTTTAGTTTCTTATTTCAGTCACATTTACACTTATGTATGAATTTTGCACATTAGACCCTGAGTTTTCAGGAAATTACCAATGTGCAGTTTTCACACATCTCAATGCCACATTTTCATTTGATCTATCATCTGCACACTAAGATAGAAGTCATTGAATATATTTCGATCCAGGCATTCACCGTTTTTATGAATTTTGCATTTTTGGTCCTTTATTGTGTTTACATTATTTTATTGTTTTTAAGACCATGTTCTTTTCATGTTTTCTTGTAAATAACATTTTATTGATATTTCGCATACGTTTTGGCATATCTCTGACCATGCATTATTCCCATACATGCATTTATCACATATGGCCAATGGAATGACAAAATTGCCCCTATGCCACCAATTCATGCACTTGCATGTTAGTTCTTGCATTAAGTCATACATAACCTTTGTTTAAGCCATTCCCCAGCATCTTTACACATTTAGGTACATATTCACTTATTTTTCATAGCTTTTATCACATTTGCACAATGTCCCATCCTTTTCGAGCGAGTCAGCATCTCATGTGGTTTTCCGTGGATTTGTTCCTTGTTTCGTTTTTGGAATCCTTCACTTGACATTCGACTTGATTTCCTTTACTCCTACATTTTGGATTTTTCCGATTTGATTCGGATTTCATTGCCTGAGGGCATACACTAATTGACCAAACGGCCCACACTACAAGAGAAACAGGATTTTGCGAGGACACTTTTCCTTGCTAAGTCCTCACTGATTCCTTGCTAAGTCCTCGTTATAAACTTTAACGAGGACTTAGCAAGGATTAATTATCCTCGGAGCTAAATAACTCATTAAATCAATACTGGGAGGACATATCCTTGCAATGTGCTTGTCTAATATTAGTGAGGATATTACGAGGAACTTGTGAGGATATAACGAGGACATGTCAAGAAACACCCTCGTATTTGGCTCGCTTAGTGCTCGTTAAATAAAAAGAAGTGCATTATTTTTGCAAGGACATAACAAGGAAATGTCCTTGTTAATACTGGGCAGTAATAAATAAATAAAACAATACATTGCAAAATTAAACCTGCTAAAATTTAGATTCATATACTTGATAAAATGACATTCAAATACATTTACAAATATATTAAATTACACATATACAGAATTTATAAAAAAAAGTTTCAATTGATCATACAACATAAGATTTTACACATCTAATGTTTTTACAAAAAAGTAGCTAATACAATACTGAAATATCTTAATACAAGTCAGTAGATATAATATAAGTCAAAAAGATATATTACATATCACTTTCTTCGGGAACCAATTTGCTTTCCTTTACCTTTTGAGGATGATGTATGGATGGAGAAATGACGACGTGTATACTCCTTGTAATCCTCCTAATCATCACTTGTCAAATCAACTTCTTACTCGTCCGTATATCTTCCAATTATAAAAAAGAAACTTAAAATATATCATAATGAACAATGATTAAATTATAATATTGAATTCAACATGACAATTTATATATATCAAAAATTTGAAAGTAAATCAAATTTTACCTTACAAGTCGATCCTCCAAAGTATGTATTTCATCTCTTATTTCATTCCTTACTTCAGTCCTTATTTCATTCCTTATTTTTGAGCGTATGTTGGCTCTGAAACCCTCTAATGTAGTTGCCATCTGTGATAACTGAGAATCGAAGTACTCCGAATCAAATGAAGCAGAAGCTTGAGGTATAGGACGATACTGCCTAGTAGAAGCCACAGAAGAATCAATAGTCGTATCTTCTAAGTAGTATGGATCCAAACCACCCAAGCCTTGCTTTCTTGATGAACTACCCATGTTCCTTTCCATTGAAACATACTTCCAAAGTTTCTTGCCAAAGGCTGGGTATTCATCGACATTACTGTCTCCATATTTTTCTTGATACAAGAAAGTGTACCTATCCTATATAAATAAACACAAGAAATTAGTTAAAGATAATATAAAATATAAGTGCATATTATTAAAATAACTTTAATTATAACCATTATTACTTACAAGTACATCCTTCGCACTCTGGGTTGATCAAACATGCTTTGACCAACTAATGTGGGATGCAGTCCATCACTCTGCCATTGTAGATTCCATACATAGTTTAGTAGCCTGTAACAATTAAGACACAAACTTTATTAATTTATTCAAATATTAACCTTTTTACATCTATAGATTCCTTGTGTGCAGTAATAATAATAATAATAATAAATCATCTTATTATTTCCTTTCTTTGTTGGGTGTGTTGTCTTTCATTCTGCCTTGCTCTATGCAAGGTTAAAGCCAAGTGTTGCTGGGAATCAGATTGGTCTACTGGAATATTGATGATCTATTTTTAGAATCAGGGAACTTGGTTGCATGACCCACCTGTCATGCAGGGAGAAAAGTCAGCCTTGGTGATCCAGTGCTGAAAGGAACGCCATCACTCAATAGATAACAGTTGTTAGAGAGATAGAATTTTGACCTTCCTCCTTTATCAAAAAAAAAAAAAGGGAAAAAGGTTGATCAATGCCTTGCTAATTGCTCGAACTACAACTACAAAGAAATGGCAAACGGGCTCCAAATGGCTTATATTTACATATATTTAATATTGTAAAGTATGGACTGGTACTTTAAGTGCTTCTGCTACATGTGTATGTCTTGAAAAACATATCATGCTAGTTTTTTATAAACTGAACATATCATGCTAGTCAGTAGGCAAACTTTAGTCTTCAAATCGCAAAGAGCATGACAAAATCCAACATCAAAGTGCTGATTATAAAAATCTGATAATCATTCTATAATCAAATTATTCCTCGTAGCTAAACCTAAATTTGATAGAATTCTCCATCTGTTATGATTTACAGCTTAAGATGGAAGTAACTTTAACATGTGCAGCCAATAAGATCACCAGCCAAGTCAAAAACAAGTGGACTAACTGTTAAAGAGTTGAAAAGAAACTGAGCAACACCATGACATAATTTTTTTAAAGGTAACATGATTTGATTGCAGATCTTAATCCAAGAAGTACACAAACACATGGTAGCCCTTTGCAGATATCTACATCAAATATCCTTCAACAAAGAAATCAGATATGCTGATAACAACACATTACAATCTTAATATTGAAGTTTTATTTTTTTTACAAGCTTAAGCAGCAGAAAGAAAGGTAATCAACAAAAAGCTAAAACAATCCTTGCAAATAGCCTTAGAAATTTGAAAAACAGACCCAGAGTATGTCTTTGAGTCTGACCCTTGACTGTCTGAAACTATTATATTTTGGATTTCAATAAGCTTATGACAGAGTGTGTGCCAAGAGTCTTCTCTTGTACCGAGGTGCAGGTCTATCACTAGATGGGAAAGACAACTTTTCTAAACTTGACCCAACTTTTTAAGAAACAAAATCAACCAATGGGTCAAACAATTGAAGCCTAATTGAAACCTTTTCCTTAGCTACAGTACCAAACAAAACCTGAGAAGTTATAAGCTTCAGTTACTTTAAATATTGGATTGGTTTTATTTTATTTTGTCAATATCTGTATGCAGCAAATATTCCATTACGCTTGATTTCAAAAGCAGCTTTCATTTATAAACTACCATGATAAGTTTCTTAGTTGATGAAATTGCATACACAAGAAATATTGATAGAATTAGATTTTATGTGGTTGTTACTTGTGAGGTCCCATTTTCCATCTAAGCAATCAATGTCAGGAAGTATAGGTAAGTTTTGGGTTCTTGTCTATGTAACAAATAGAAAGTGATAGTACACAAATCATCATATTTCGTAGAAAGAAAAGGTGTGCTTTTATAAAATCACTATTTTTCTCATCATCTTCTTTGTCTCGTAGTAGTTCTTCGGCAATTCATGATTCTCTGGCAACATTTTCTTGATTTTACCTATCATAGCATCAAAACAACTATCTATCATGTTGTAGTCAATCTTCAATGCCAATAACTCAGACATTGTCGATGACTTTGTGTAATTCTTGTAACCTGGCCATAATAATTCCTTCGTCTTTCTTAACAACTCATAAAACTCTTGAGATTCACCATGTGACTCTTCATCAGTAGACACATCAAAATCGAGACCTGCCATGTCCATCACCATGTCCACAATGGGATCTGTATTAACAGGAGCAACTTTCCCATGACTTTGAAAGGCTTCCCCATGTTTAAACCAACACTTATAGTTTTTCACAAATCCATTTTTACATAAATGTATTTCAACATCCTTTTTTGATTGTTTTTTCAATAGTACAAATTTTTTACAAAGACATATAATCTTTCCATCCCTTTCCACAATATCCAGACCTTGATTATATGCAAATTCCACAAACTCCTGAACCCCATTCAAAAAACTCATACACACTTTTCCATCCACGATTCGTGTATACATTCAATCACAATGACAAGACATTTCTCTCTACAAAAGAAAGAAATGATAAGATGTCTATATGTCTAAATTAAAAGAAAAACATGAAGACATTTCAAAAAGAATGTGACTTAAATATCACATTACAATAGGATAAATCAAAGAATCAGCAACACTCAAGAAGATTACATACTTTTCTTATAATTATAAGATACGTCTTTAATAAATGTTGTACTCAAAAGGATTGTATTCCTACAAAGATTCAGCTCTTGGGTACTCTCCAAGACTGATTTTCATCTATTCTTGGGTTTCTGTGTCAAAATAATTATTAGACATTATGAATCCATGTTTACCTTTTTAATGCCAGAAATCTTTTTAGAGGATTTCCAGCTGATTATTAATTCATCAGTCTAATTTGATTCAAGTAGTTCTAAGTTACTTTTGTTGATAAAAACCGCTCCGAATTGACCAAATTTAGTGCGCAACTTGATGCAAATAGAAGCTTTCCAATGGCATATTATTTATTGGCTCAGGCTCTATGATGGTACCATCAATAAAATCACTTTTTTCATATTTCTCAAAAAACAAAAAAAGGACACCATGAAAAAGTACATGTGTCTACTAGCATGCTTGATTTTTGTAGTAATTTTTCAGGCAAGGAGATGAAAGCCTTAAATATGCCCTTTTTCAGTTCTCAGCTTAGCAAAGATGAGCCCTGTTAATATTTTTATCGAGTTAGTTTTGAAAATCCATTGAAACTACTCAAACATGTTTTATGCCTAGCAGAAAATAATCCAAACTGGACTGCTTTACAATAGCAAAGTATACGATTATTGTAGATTAAGTAGCATTATATATTTGGCAAATCGAAATCACTAGAAAATTGTTTACAGTACATTAAAAAGCAAAGATATACTATTGATTAATTTTGGTCGGAGCAAGTGACTGGAAGAAGGTTTTTTATCGGCAGGTTGACCCATTTTTAAGTGTAAGTGTAAGATATACTATTTGGCTAGACTGATCTCTTCTTTGGATCATATGTTTTTACGTCTCTTATTTTCCTCATAAGAGATTGTAACATTCCTTGTGCCAAATTTTAAAATAAAATATTCCCATTGGTCTCTTAACAAGAATATTATATGGCAAGCATGGTTGTTGTGGAACAAACAGTAAAGCATCATCTATAAATCATGTCATGTGGAGGGAAAGAGAGTAGGGAATAAGTGATGACAATCTTTATATGAGCAAAGTAGCCAACATGAACCTTCCATCTACATTCTATTTTAATGGTCATTTGGTAACATTTATTAGGACATTTTTTTGAAAAAGAAAACACTTTCCCTAAAAAAAACTGGATAACATATGCGTATTAGGGAAGCTAAAAACATGCCATGCAATTTGGACGTGGATATGGTTTAGCACCAATTAATGACTCTAGACAAACCAAACTCTTATTGCCAGAAAAATAATTTTATGGACATTCCCAAGTAGAGAAAAATGAATTTATGATATCCAACATACCCATAAGTAAACATTGTACACTATGCAAAACTACTTGGAAAAATATAATTGTTTCCATGTTGTTTCTCATTGAACAAGAAAAATGATTGCAAGTTCGAAGCACAAATACCTCTGCTTTGACCAACAAACTCTGTGGCTTTTATCAGTTCTCCAACTTGAGCTAATGAGTTCAATATATCTCTGAATGAATTTAAAATTGACATCATTTCACATATCGATATTTATGCAATATTACAAGTAGTCAAATATGAAATAATATAAGGATGGTATAAAGTAACAGGCATTGCACATTTGGTGGGAAAAGGATGAGGAACTGCTACCCAGAATAGTGCATGTATATCGACAACCTTGATAGCATCTTCAAAGCAATATGCATGGTATGGAACATAACTTAGTTTTCATGCAAGTCACTGAATCCTTCATCATCAAGAAAAGAAAAAAAATCTTTCACTCAATATTGGTAGCCTGAGCCACCTATGTGCCGAGCAAATTTATGTGATTGGCCTAAGCTAATATTTTACTCTAACAAACCTGAGGCAACTATAAGAAGGAACCTTAGATTTTACCAACTTAGGGCTACTCCATTTGTCACTATTTCTGAAAAACCTTGGATTGTCTCCATGTAGTGTTTACACGTGTTAGACGTGTATAAAACCAATCCATGTAGATGACTTTTTTTCGTTTTTTAAAGTAGTAATACCATTACAACTTGGAGGCATTTCTCTTGTGGCATGAACCATGACAAATAGAAGTCATAAGACATACGAATATAACAATTAGTTTTAGACCACCATGATTATAAGTGCTGGATAATTTGTCTGTATTTCGACCACTATTGACTCTTGGTAAAATCATTTTGACTTGTATGTCCATTCTACAATCTACTATGATAGATCTGCATAGGCTCTTCTGGGCACAAAAAAGTGACCATATACAAAACATAGAAGCAAATCTCCTAAGCTAGAAAAGTAAGAAATAATTGACCTGTAGAAGCATTGTTAACTTTGAATTTATGTATGTGATTTTTACTTCAGTTGAGTGGTCACGGTTAGAATTTTAATGGGTGTAGAATTTTTTATTTAAAAAAAAATCGAATTTCAAGATCCTGTTAAGTGGTTACTACTACAGCTACTGGTCATTCTTCTTGTTCTTTCATCTCTGTGGTCAATCTTCATCTCTCCTTTGCATAGAATAACTTAATAAGTTGTACTCTAGAAGGTTTACCATCAAGATCTCTCGTCTCTCCTGTATTTTACAGACAAAATTATAAATTTCATCCTCTCATTCCAGGATGGCTTTTCCTATCCTCTCTCCTCTGTATGGGCATTTTAACATGCATTATATCTTTAATTTGTATGGATTCTGACTTGTACCCTCAACACTTAAGAATTTGAACACAATTACAAAATGGGGAATGAGCATAAATAAATTTAAAGAAATTTAATTTTTCTTTAACATCTACTCTCAGAAAACCAAGGCAAAAGTATTATTGAGCAGTGCGTTAATATGTTCAAATGTTACTGTACAACGTATAGTTCATTTTATATGTAACTATTACCATAAATGGAGGCTGTGGGTTCAAATCTCACTAGGTGCAGAATCATTGCAAAAAAAATACTCAAATATTATTTTGACAACATAGATATTCTCCAATATCTAAGATGTTCTTTAATAACTAATTAGAAACTTAACTTCAACATTTTTGGGAAAAAATCATGAAATAATAAACAAATTTTTCGTTGCTTTTTAACAGCTCAAGACCAAGTCAAAATGATTTTAATGTTCGATAGCATCCTTGTATGCTAAACATTTCAGTTTCTGGTCATAACAGAAGCAAAAAGCAAAGAACTAACCTTCCTGTTACGTCCAACAGGTGGGAGGAGGAGGACGATGAGGTGGTTGCCTCCGACGGCAATGTCCAGTGATAGGAGGAAGGAAGAGGAGGAAGTTGCGCCAGTGGAAGGAGGCGGAGGAGGAGGACGCTGTGCAAGTGGAAGAGAGGAGGAGGACAATGTTGTGCGGTGGAGGAAGTTGTGATAAATAGGAAGAGGAGGAGGAGGAGGACGACACTGTGCGGGTGGGAGGAGGAGTCACAGAGGAGGAGGCGAATAAGTATTAGGGTAAGAAAGAAATGAAAACGACCCGTGCGTTGGTATTTTAAATCTGATTTAGCGAGGACAAATAGTGAGGAAATATCCTCTCTATGTCCTCGCTAAAAAAAAGCAAGGACATTGCGAGAAACACTCCTTGCTAAATACTTGCAAAATTATTGTAAGGTCATGTTCTCGCTAACTCTCCGCTATATATCTTCATTATATTTTTGCGAGGACGTTTCCTCACTAAGTCCTCGCTATTTGTCCTCACAAAATGTAGATTTTTTAGTAGTGCCACATTGGCCCAATCACGGACTATTCTCTGTTTTTGATTGTCACGACCTTTTCTCTTATTTCGATGACTTGGGTTGGCCCCACTTTTTACTTTCTTAATATTGGTATAGTTTTCCCAAGCATTCTTTCTAAAAAAAATCGTCATTTTATATGATTTTCTTCGTATGTCGCTGTTTACTTGTTTTACGTGGACTTCTTCACAATTTTGCCATCTCAATTTCCACGATGTTTTTCATGATTCTGATGATTTGCATTTGTTGCATTCTTGATGCTCTTGTTATCGGTATATTTTTTCCGAGCATTCTTTCTAAAAACATCGTTATTTTATGTGAACTTCTTCACATGTCACAGTTTACTTATTTTGCGCGGTTTTCTTTGCAATTTTTCTGTTCTGGTTTCTGAGATGTTTTCCACGATTCTAAGGATTTGGGTCTATCACATTGTTGATGCTTTTGATGTCGGTGTGGTTTTCCACAGCATTCTTTCCAATTAATCGTCATTTTATGTGAATTTCTTAGCATGTTATAGTTTGCTCGTTTTGTGTGGACTTCTTCGCAATTTTTCCGTCTTGATTCCTACGACATTTTCTATGATTCTGATGATTTGAGTTGGTTTTATTTTTTATTCTCTTGAGGTTAGTATAATTTTCCAAGCCTTTCTTGCCAGAAACCTCGTCATATGTGATTTTCTTTGTCGTGTCATGTTTTGTGATTTCATCATTTCGTGTGGATTTCTTCGCAGTTTTGCATACCATTTTGCACATCCATCTAGTTTTGACTTGGCATTCATCTTAGCATGATTAGAGCACAATCTAGGCTTAGCAAACATTCATTCAGCCTTTAGCAAGCGAATTGGACTAAAAAGTCCGAGTTTCTTGGGTGTACGGGGATGCCTAACACCTTCCCGATACGTAATAGGAATCCTTACCCACCCTCTGGTTAGTAGACATCTGGCCTCCACATTTGTATCTCATGCATTCATCTTTTGTGGTTTGTTTGTGGTTCACTCGTCTTTCCCTTAAAAGACTAGGTGGTGACTCCTTTTCTTTTTCGTTCTTATCCTATCTCGCGCTTTCACCATCTTGGCTTGGCTGTGGCCTCCTCCTTCTAGCGCGACTCCGTGCCGGGTCCCCGAACGAGCATTGTCACCAAACCAAAATCAAGTAAAACTCAATAAAATCCATTAAAAATTAAATCTAATTAAATAAAAACCCTAATCCAAACAAAAATCAAGCAGAAAACCAATTAAATCTAAATCTAAATCAAATCCCTAATTAGATCAAATAAAAACCAATTAAATTAAAATTTAAACTAAGTCCTTAATTAAATCAAGTAAAAACTGATTTAATCTAAATTTAAAGTTAATCAAATCCACAACTTAAATTAACCAAACAAAAATCAATTAAACACATTTAAACCCATTTCTAATTAAACCACCAAATAAAAGAAAAAAACCTTAATCAACTCGAAGTAACAAAACCTAAATAAATCATCCAAAACCTAAAACCAAATTTAAACCACAAATCATTAATCCAAAATCACCAAAACAAAAAAAATTAAAATCCCAAAACCCTAAAAACTAAAACCCAAATCATAAAAATTCCAAAGCCCACCTCGCAGGCCCATTCCAGCCCACAAACCCCATTCATCTCTTCAATCAAGAACATAGGAAAGTAGAAAAATAATTCCAGCAGCCCCCTCATCTCTGGTGACACCTGCAATCTTCGATGCAATCTTAGGCCATCTTCCCTAGTGTCCCTCGTGATCTCTGGCACCAATCCTTCCTCCCACGTGATCCTTGACAGCCTCCTCCAACTCACGCTCGATCGGACGATCCTCATTCATTGGAGAGGAAGATCAACGGTGCAGGAGAGCTCCACCGATGTTTAAAAGCACCTCACTGCCGACTGAGATGGGGCAGCTATTTGGAAAACCCTGACGAGACCGTTTTTTGAAACCCAGACGACCCTGCAATCCCCCAGAACCACAAGCTTTAGATCCACCTCCTTCAATCCCTTTGCAACCAGAACCCCCAAGCCTCCATCATTAGAGCAACCCACCGGAGATTATCGTTGTCAAGCTTCACAGAGAGAAACAGTAGTCTTCAGCCAGGTACTCCTTCCCCCTTGTAAGTTTGAATATTCTTCCATTAGCCTCGTTAGGTCTGGTCGAGTCCTCTAGGCATGTTTCGCCGGAGTTAGCAAGCCCTACACATCGTCTCCTCCTTCTCTGGTGGTGGGTTCACCACCACTGGCGAGGCCTATGGCCTCTTTGATCGGGGTGAGGCCCCTAAGGCCTCTTTTCCCTCTTCCTCCTCCTCTCCCTTGAGCCCCATCGCTCAGTAGAGGATCCCCTAGCCTCCTATGGCCGGAGAATACTCCCGCTGCTCCGCCGACCAGCCCTCCCCACCATGGAAGCTACTTAGGGTCTCCAATCACGGCCGCTTCCAACCACCACTTCAGGGAGCCTCGCTGCCTCTCCACGGACCTTCCCACGTAGCCATATCGTCATGTCAGCCCCTGGAATGTCACCCCCACCTCTGCCGCCAGCACGGGAGGTGGGTGGAGTCATCCAGTTACGCACGACCCTCGCCGACACCTCTAGAGCATCCCCTATGCTACCCTGGTGCTTCTCCGCTCGCTGCCACACCATCCCAGCAGCAGCACTGCCACCAGCCACCTCATTGTCGTCTTCTTTGATGTTGATAGCCCCTCACTGGAGCATGAGTTGGGGGAGCACCTTAGGCAGCCCCAACCTAGCCCAACACGCTGGAGTGCCTCCTCGTGCCTCCCTCCAACTTCCCCAACCATTGTCTGAGCCCCTTCGCCGCCGTGCCGCCCCTAGTGCCTCACCGGAGACTGGAACGTCGGTGATCTTCGAAGAGAAGTAGTTTAGTTTAGGTCCTTTAGTTTTAGCTGATTACACTTAGGTCCTTATATTATTACGTTTAGGTCCTGGTTTTTTGTGTTTGAGCCCCTATAGTTGTAAATAAGTTTTTATTTCTTTTGTTATTTCTGTAAAAATTGCATATGGCCCCTTGCATGTTTTATTTTTTTATGATCAGTTCAATAATGTTTATTTCTGCACATTTAAACCCCTACGATCATATTTTCCTTGCAATCAAGTCCTGAAATTTCATAATGTGCCCCTAGAGCTTTTTAAAATGAACATTCTTTGTGAGATTTGCATTCAGAACCTTAAAAGATTTTGTAATTTCACTAAACATCATGAAAACTTAAATTTCATTACATTTAAATCCTGGAATTTTGCATGTAAACCCCTGAATCCATAGAATGCAGTTACTAAGTGTAGGGAATTTGTATCAAGGCCCTTGGATTAGTTTTAAATTCATTAATTAGGGTTTTAATTGTTTTAATGCACATTTTTGACATTTTTACTTTTTTGATCACATGAGTATTTGTAATTTATCACATGAATAAAGTTTTCATCTAAAAATCATGTTTGTAATGTAAAATGATTTCTTATTTCACATTTTGGTCACCTTTTCACATTTTATGTGAATTTTGCACATTAAACCCTAAACTTTCATGAAATCATCATAATGCAAATTTCACCACTCTTCACACCTTAATGCCACATTTTCTTTTAATCCATCATATGAACATTAAGATTAAGGTTTCTGAATACTCTTTAATCATGGTTTCCCTTTTCTCCGTGAATTTTGCATTTTAGTCCCTAAACTTGTCATTTTCCATGTTTACATCATTTTCTTGTATTTAAAAATCTTGTTTCTATCAAATTTTCTTGTAAATAACATTTTCTTGACATTTTACATATATCTAGACCATGCATCAAGCGCATACACACATTCATCACATTTGACCATGTGAAATTACTCAATTGCCCCTATGCCATCGTTTCATGCACATGCATGTTAGTTTTGTACTGAGTCATGCATAATTCTTGTCTAAATCATTCATCAGCATCCGTTACTTATTTAGGTACATTTTCATGCATTTTGCATAGTTTTCATCATACTTGCATATCATTTCATCCATTTTGAGTAAAGCCTGCATTTCATGTGATTTTCTGTGGATTTTTCCCGAATTCGTTTCTGAATTCTTTCACATGACGTTTGATTCCCTTTATTCCACATTTTTGTATTTTTGTGATTTGATTTGGATTTCATTGCCTGAGGGCATACATTAATTGACCTAAAGGCCCACATTGGCCCAATTGTTGATTATTTTCCCCTTATTGATTTTTACAACATTTTCCCTGATTTTGATGATTTGGGTTGGCCCCATTTTTTATTCTATTGATATCGGCATGGTTTTCCAGATCATTCTTTCTAAAAACATTATCATTTCATGTGATTTTCTTTATATATCATCAATTTGCCATTCTACATGGACTTCTTTGCAATTTTCCTATTTTGATATCCATGACATTCTCCACGATTCGAATGATTTGGATTGATCCCATTTTTTATTTTTTTGGTGTTGGTATGATTTTTCGGATTTTTTTCTTCTAAAACATCATCATTTCATGCTTCGCTATTCCGTCATTTCATGTGGGTTTCTTCGCAATTTTCGCATACATCTTGCACATCCATCTAGTCATGACTTGGCATTCATATTAGCATGATTAGAGCACAATCTAGGCTTAGCAAGCATTCATTTACATTCAACCTTTAGCAAGCGAATTAGATTAGAAAGACCGAGTTTCTCGGGCACACGAGGGTGCCTAACACCTTCCCCGTGCGTAACAAGAATCCTTACCCTTTCTCTGGTTTATGGACATTTGGCCTTTTCATTTGCATCTCATGCATTCATCATTTTTTGTAGTTTATTTGTGGCTTTCCTCGTCTTTCCCTTAAAAGGCTAGGTGGCGACTCCGATTTTCGTTTTATCCTATCTTGCACCTTCGCCTTCTGACATGGCTGTGGCCTCCTTCTCTGGTGCGACTCCGTGCCAATTTACCAGGCAGGTATCACATATATATACATATATATATATATGTGTGTATATATATATATATATATATATTTATATACAAATATATATATACACACATATATATATACATACATACATATATATATATATATATATATATATATACACATGCATGCAATGTGCAGGTTGATCGACATGGGTGACTGATACATGTACTACTTGTTCTTTAGGTATGGAGAGCTAGGATGCTAGAGTTGCCAAAGCATTTGCATAAGCATTCTTAACTCTGTTCATGAAAGAGAAGTGGATGTCCTCAAATTTAAACATGAACTCCAAGAGACAAGTGTGGTATGGCACCAATTTAAGATCCTTCGTCTTCTAGTTGTCGTTGACTTGCGAGATGACCAGCATGGCATCGCCATCAACTTGTATGTAACACCCCGAACATAAGCAAAATTACACTAATCACAGTAAAATTAATTAACTGTAACTAAGGCTCACTTCTGGGAAACAATGTGCGGCTAAAAACTCCGACTCCGACACCAGAACTCGACTGCACCCAAACTGCACCTGAAAACAAACAAGCATGCGTGAGTGACATCTAAGTCACCCAGTACGTGCCTCAAACACACAAACCACAAAAATCTCTGTGAAACCATTAAAATTCCAGTTTTAATTTTCAAAGCTTGGTTTTCATTCAAAAATCCTCTTTTTCTTTTAAAATATCATTCCCTTTTCTTTTTGTTTGAAATCACTTGGGAATTAAATCCCAAATCCAACTCTTTTCAAAACCCATCTTCCTTTTCTTTTCGAAACGTTTGGAAATTTATTCCAAATCACATTCTTTTTCAGAAATTCACATTTTTTCCCATTTTCTTTAGAAATATTTGGAAATCATTTTCTAAAACATGCCCGTTTTCAATACTTGGGATTTCTTCCCAAAATCGAAATCACTTTCAAAACTCATATTTCTGACCAGATCCAGCCTAAAAGCCAATGCCTCACAGGACTCAAACCAAAACCTCAAACATTGGCTGGTAACTGGTTAAAATCATAATTCTTATTCCTTTCTAGGTGTGACCGTGCCCCCATGCTCTCACGAGGAGGAGGTGAGGTAAGGAGGCCACAGCCGTGCCGAGATGGCGAGGGCACGAGACGGGATGAGAGAGGAGGAGAAATGGAGTCGCCACTTGGTCTTTTAATGGAAAGACGAGGAAAACCACAAATGATTCACTAAAAGTGAATGAATGAGATGCAAACGTGAAGGCCGGATGTCTACTAACCATAGGATGGGTAAGGATTCCTATTACGCACGGGGAAGGTGT
>JAMKQA010027545.1:0-23794 GCA_024699735.1 Posidonia australis
AACAATAACAGAGCGGCATCTTCATCATCAACCTTTACTTCAATACTTCTTAACTCCATAAGAATAGTATTAAGATGATCAAGATGTTCTTTGAGAGACGTACCTTCCTTCATCTTAAGGGAGAATAAACGTTGCTTGAGAAGGAGTTTATTGGTTAAAGATTTAGTCATGTATAGACTTTCCAACTTTAACTATAATCCAGCAACAGTTTCCTCATCTGCAACCTCTATTATTACCTCATCTGCAAGACAAAGTAATATTGTTGAATGCGCTTTTTCTTCTTGCGCTGTCAACTCGGCATTATTGACCCAAACTGGTGTTTCCTTCAGCAACGGAGTTCAGATTCTTTATTGTTTAAGGAATGCTCGCATTTTGATTTGTTATAAACTGAAGCTGTTCTTCCCGGTAAATTTCTCCACCTTAACAGTATGTGAAGACATGGTATTTTCTGTTAACTAAACTCAACCTGGCTCTGATACCACTTGTTAAGTTAAAGGATTAGTCCAACACGAAAATAAAATGAAGAACAAGAAGTAAAACAGACACGTAACTTTACGTGGTTCACCTAAGAAAGGGCTACGTCTACGGGCAGGGCAGATGGGTTTCACTATTCTTCAGAATAATACAGCTTAGACCAAGAGTATAACTCTTGTACAAATCGCAGAAATATCAATATGAAAGTTCTACCAAAAGCAGCAATAGAATAGCAGCAACTTCTCACAGTCAACGAGACAGAAGAACAGATGTTGACAATAACTGGAACCAGATGGAATATCCCAGACAAGGAAGCTAGAGGAAGAAAGATGTCACATCTCTTAACCAAAGCTCCGACCCTGGCTCCTCCTTATATAGCAGTAGAGGGAGGCGGGTGAGCAGGTGCGTGGATGAACGGATGTGCGGAGCGGACGCGTGGATGCGCGGAGTAGACGCAGCGGAAGAACAGACGTGCGGAGTGGACGCGTGGATGCGTGGAGCAGACGCGATTGGGAGAATAGACGTGTGAATCGAGGAGCAGACGCGAGCGGAAGCGCAGACGAGCGGACGCGACGGAGAAACTCCGATCATTCGCGAACGAGCTCCCCGCGTCCACCAAACAACTGCGATCAGGAAGAGCGGGTAAAAAACCCACTTCCGGGAACAGTGCCTCCATAATCTGAGTTATTATTATTATTATTTTTTCTTTCAGAACATATATTCAAGTCATTTTTACACATACTTTGTAATCTTGGAGTTGTCATCTTAACCCTTGTGAGTTTTTGTTGTTCCTGTAAGATTGATGATACGAGCCAAAATCTTTCATTCAAGAGAGGAGAGATCCCAAGTAGAGGCAAAACTTTGCAATGACTTATTTTTACCATAATAATGCTTCATAATCATGTAATAATGCTTGTGATATTAGTTGGCCTATAGGATAGTTGACCTTAACCATGAGAGATCCCAGAAAATTCCCTAGACTTCAGATGAAACTTTAGCATAGGTAATTGTGATAATCTTTGTGGTACAACTGTATAAATTGCCATAGAGCAACATGAAGCACAACCTCCATATATATATATATGCTTTTTATGTCACAGAGACAGCCTCCATAGGTGGGTAGTAGGTACAAGGCTGCAAATGTTTGAACCCTTCCCAATACCCACATTGACGGAAGCCTTGTTCACTAGGTTTTTTAATGTAGCTTTTTTTTCTCTTTCAACATTGATATATATTACACATTTAATAATTGAGAAGTGAGAACTTTTCATTACTCCAAGTATAGTCAATCTTTACAACTTTATTATAAGCTTGGTTGTGGGGCAAGGATGATAACTTCTCGTTCAAATCTCATTGGTCTTGACCAATGGGGATGTGCATGTTGGTTGTCATGGATGGATATCGAACAATAAGGTCCCACGGAAGATCTTGGTCTTTATTTATGTAAAGTGGGAGAGAATAATAGAGACATGTGTTATTGATCAATAGATTACATATATATAGGGTTGGCTACAAATGGATATTCAATTATCCTATTACGTACTAACTCATATATCACTATAATAAATCTAACACTTCTCCTTAAGATGGAGTATATATATCTATCATGTTCAGCTTGGTATAAAGAGAATCAAGTCTAGTACTTAGTTTTTTAGTGAAAATATTTACAAACTGATTAGAGGTCTACTTATAAGGAGTAGAGATAATCCCTTGTATTATCATGTCTTCAACATAATGGTAATTCATCTTTATATGTTTGGTACGCTCATGAAAAGTTAAATTGTTAGCAATGTAAATAGCAGTCTGATTGTCACAATATATTGGCATAGAAACATCAACAAAGAAATGTAAATCTGTCAAGAGAGAGCGAAGTCATATCATTTCACGAACAGTCTGTGACATGGATCGATATTCGGATTCAACACTAGATTTGAAGACCACATTCCGCTTTTTACTGTATCATGTGACGAGATTTCCTCCAACATAAGTACACTATTAGGAAGTAGACTTTCAATCTCCTCTATCCCTTGCATAATCAGTGGCTGAATATGCTTCAATGCGCAAGTGGCCATTCTTTCTATAAATCAGTTCTTTACCAGAGTCTTTTTAATGTAAGATAGCACTCGTAAGGTTCTTTGTTAGTGTACTGTTCTTGGCTCATGCATAAACTGATTGAGTACACTAACAATGTATGCAATATATGGATGAGTGATAGTCATATAAATCAGCTTTCCAATCAGACACCTGTATCTACCAATATCTTCCAAAAAAGGTGACATTATCTAATGTAAGAGGTCTAATGTATATTTTCTTAGGAGTAACGTTATATTGTTCCTAATGTAAGCAAACTCAATACCTGAGAAGTACTTAAGTTTATCTATGTTCTTTGCGACAAAGTATGTTTGCAAGTAGTTTTTTGTTTTCTGAATGCTTGTAACATCATTGTCAGTCAATAGGATGCCATCCACATATATAGCAAGTATCACACAGTCACTATCCGTCAGTCTGTAAAAAACAGAGTGATCAACAATAAAACGTCGAAAACCACTAGCAATAACAGTATTATTGAACTTTTCAAATCAAACATGTGGACTCTGTTTGAGGCATGGTTCCAAACATCGATTTTGTATCGAACTTCGGTTCGACAAAAATAGGAAACGTGTTGGACATCGGTGGAAATGTCGGTGGAAATGCGGTAAATTTACGGAAGTTCATGGAAATAATAAAAAAAACTTCGAATTTTGCTTGGAAACTCTAGAATAAGTTAAAGTACACAATAATCTACATTTAAGGCTACTTAGATCAACTTTTTAAACATATAACATAGTGAAATACATTATATGGACTTAATACAAATATTCTGAATCATAAATAATAGATAAAAATACGTAATAAATGTTTAAAAATAAAAATACTCATAAAAGTTACCTCATATATGCTTAATAATAGAAAGAATGTCTTGGTTTATCAATATTATGTTGTTGTTCAGCTATGTTGTAGGCACGATGAATTTGCTGTCGAATTTGAGACTTCCTCCACAATACATAGTTGTTCTAAGACATATGGTTATAATATGTTTGGTATTCTTTAATATAATAATGAAAATCTGATATTGGCAGTTGAATCAGGAATCCTATTAGTGGATACTGTGCAATAAGTACTTGTTGAGGTTGCTGAGGGAAACAATCTTGACTTGGAGGACCTTGATAAGGTTGTTGCTCATATTCTGTTTGTGGTGGTGCATAGTTGAAGATGGAACTCATATCCCATTCACATTGTTGGCTTGGGATATAAGAAGATGAAGTTCTTGTCTATCCACTTTCAGATGTATAATCTGATTACTTATAAGAATGATCTCCATAAGAACTGTAGTCATAAGGATCTGTAGGATCATGAATATTCAGAGAATCAATTGATTCTAATAAACTTCTCCTAGTATGACTACTCCAAGAATCTGAATCTTGTGCTGTGTCTTTACGAGGTTTTCTTCTATAATAATACGGCAAAGGATCAGGTCTTGATGGTTATCGAGCTCCATGATTTTCATCTTGTGTGGTATGTGTGAATTTATCTTCTCCTGTGAATGGACTAAGCGGCCTTTGACTTTCTCCTCGTAGGTCTCCAGTTCCAGGTTGAGTTGCATTTCCATTGTCACCACCTTCATCATCATCTGGTGGTTGTGAGGTATCATCTGTATCACTCTTACCATCTAAACTTGGAATTCCACTACGAGAATGTTGTGATGAACTACTGTATTCTTCAACATTAATGCTCATTTCAGCAACAATTCTTGAACTTGGTCTACTTTGTTCTTTATTTAGTACTGGTTGTCCATTTTCTTACAACCACTCTAGTATAGGATCCTCATCGTCGTCCTCATTGTATATATATACCAAATCAATTAGGTCGAAGTGATCCTTATCTTCTTCTTTTCTGATATGTTTTATTCTCAACCTCATGTTATAGTGAACAAATACAAGATCATTTAATCTTTGAGTTCCCAATCTGTTTCTTCTTTTTGTATGAATAAGATTAAATGTACTTCAATTTCTTTCATATCCTGAAGCTGAGGCAGTTTGAGATAAAATCTTTATTACAAATTTTCTTAAATTTGGAGCATCTGTTCCATTCAGTACCCACCATTCACCTGAAATATGATATTAAATTATTAATGTATTACTTATATTATGATGTAATGTTATGAAATAAAATAAATAATATACAATTCCTTACTTGGAGTCATCGAAGTACGGCCACGAATCGCTTGAGGATCTCTAAATCCGAATATTTGGTTCCTAAAGTATTTAATTTCATTCAACGCTTCTATTTGAATGTTCACATTTGACTCCAATTTCTTTATTATCAATCTCATAGAAGATAGTAAATCAGTACGATTTCTGATATCATAATCGTATTGGTACTATGGATTCAGATAGTATACTACATTGATAAAGAAAAGTAATTAAACAACCAATTATAATGCAAATATAATTACGACAAAGATAAATATATATATTAAACTACTTATCAGTTCATGTAAAGGGTGAAGAAGCATGTTGGACCATTTTTCTTCGATAATCTTCAAGTATCCTTTGGATGATCTGTATGCTGCATCTTTCACAACATCTTTCATCAACTTCATTGTCTCATATAAGAAACCCATTGTAGGTTTCTTATCACTATCCACCAAGCGAAGAACTTTTGAAATCAATTTCATTATGCTTACTACCTTTCAAGCATCTTCCCAAAAAAATTGACTATTAATTATATAATTTATTTTCCTACCAATTGGAGTATCACTCTCATGATATTTATACTAGACTTGTGAATTAAACATGTACTTTAGTCTGCTCCTTTTATCAATTATCAATCGGAGAGTAATGTAATTTGTTGCAAATCGAGTAACCCCAGGACGAATCAAGTCACCACCACAACACTCAGGTGACCTCATAAAGGCCAATAGGTAGGAGTGATTGTATATAAAATTTGTTACAACCTTTACTTCTCTAACAGTTTTTTCCACCAGCTTTGTCCTACCAAAGTCCTTGAGTATCAAATCAATACAGTGAGCAGCACATGGTGTCTAATAGATAGGATATTTAGACATAATTTTTTCACCGACTTTTTTGAAATTATTGTAATTATCGGTGACAATCTGAACCACATTTGACGGTCTCACTTACTTAATGACTTCCATTATTTGTTTATAGAGATATCTATGATCTCTGATAACTCAGAAGCATCAATGGTCTTTAAAAAAATTGTGCGGCCATCACAGTAGACCATGAAGTTGATAATCTGTTTTCTGGTAGTGCTTGTCCAATCATCACACGTAATAGTGATCCCATAGGTTGATCATTGTCGTTTCAAGCTGTTAATGTAGCTTTCTAATTCCTTTTTTTCTGATTTAAGATACTTGTTCATTATATCATAATCAGTTGGTGCTTTTACTTCCGTACCTTCTTTGGCCGTTACATCAATTATATGTTGTAGATACTGTCCTTTTGTAGTATTCGCTGGAGTAGCATTAAAAAACATGTATTTGGTTACAGCTTGATCAACTTTTTCTCTAGCATTTCCAAACATACCTTTAGTAGTCTTTTGCTTCGACTTTTCAGTTCTACATGTTGCTGAATCTGGACTATCATACCTTTGACTGTATGTTCTAAACATTCCTGCAATACTTTTACCCTTATCTTTCTATGCACTGCCACTGCCACTTCCACATCCTCTAACAATTTCAGAACCATGGAATCTCTGAATTTGTTCTTTATGTCATTCTTCATTTCTTGATTCTATTATAATTCTTCTATACATGTCTCTCTCATCTTGAGTTTGACAATTTAAAGGATACACTGCATCATCATTTGAATCTGGTACAACAATGGACTTACGCTCTCCTTCGTCAAACAGAATCTTCTTAAATCTTTCATTTCTTTTCGTCCTATCACTTTTTTTAGATTTTGTGCCCTTTAGTAACTCTCTCATCTGATTACGAACAACAGTTGGGCATGACTTACACCTACTGACATTATTGTATCCACAAACAAGATGTTGCTTTAATCTTGTAATGCCCCCACTCATCATTCTTTTTCCACAGTACTTGCATTCTGTTTTCTGTTTGTCGTTGTTGACAGCATGACCATGCAACCATCCTGGATCTTCAAATGTAGCAACTCTTTTCTCATTGTTACTTCCATTATTTTGAGATCTATCAGAACTCGACATTACGAAGACTGAAAATAAAAAATTACTCAAATGTTAAAAATATGTTTCTTTATTTTTTAAATTTTCTATGTTTTTTACAATTTTTTAGATATTTTATTTAATAATTTGTACATTTAATATTATTTTTGATTTTCTACAAAATTTCAAAAAATATCTTTGTTTTTTAAACTTCTTACTATTTTCCTCATTTCTTTGTGTTAGAATAAATGGATCCTTATATGGATTTTTATGTTATCCAGTTAATAGGTTGCTTGTGGGGTAAGTATATCTTCTCCTATATATAGGAGATTGTAATCCTTTGTTAAGAGATAATATAGTGGTTTCTGTCTCATTCCACATGGTATCAGAGCCTAGGAAAAATCCTAGGGTTTGAGAGAGATAGGGTGCGTGCATAGTAGCCGCCGCCGCTGTCGGTAGACTTCCGTTACAACAGTACCGTCGGTGGCGGCGGATCTATACGAAACCCCCCCTCTTTTGTTTACTTTTCCCATCCAAAGCCTAGATCTATGTTGTTTTATGGCCACCAGCCCTGTCCCCTCCTGTCCAGGCCATTCGCGGGTTTCGCAGGCTCCGTCCATGTCTCCCGCAAGGCTCGTCCAGGCCATTTGCGAGTTTCGTCGGCTCCGTCTAAGCCTCCCGTCATTCCCCTGCCGCCTTCGCCCTCCAGACTTGTCGCTGGCCCTCCTCCAGCCATCGTCCAGGCCAGTCCAGGCCTCTGCCGACATCGTCTAGCCCTATTGCCGTCGAGGAAGTAGGAAGAGAGGGAGAAAAGGGGGAGAGGATGTGTACCATTGTCCAGCCCGGTCGTCGTCTCCAGCCTTGTCGTCGACGTTGTGGAGCCGTCGTCCAGCCGCCGTCGCCGTCGGCCTAGTTGGTGCTGAGCATCGGCCAGTCCACCGCCGTCTGCACTGTCGGCCGTCGTGTTCGTCCAGGCTCTAGTCGGCGTCGATCAGCAGCCGCGGCTCCTCCAGTCCCGCCGATAGGGACAGTCCAGCCCCTTAAAACCGTCGTTCGTCGTCTCAAGCCTTCTCCAGTGTCGATAGCCTCGATTTCTCTCTTCTCAAGTGCCGTTCGTCCTTTCCCACGCACCGTCAGCCTTCGGGGGTGCCTCCAGTCGCGTTCCCAGGCCCCGTCGAGTCGTCTGACTGCCTCCGGTGGACCATTCCGCTGTCTTCGCCATGGATCCTCTGTCGTCAGGTGAGGAGGATGAAGAAGAAATAGTGAGGAGGGAGAAGAAAGAAAATGAAAGAAGAAAAAAATCGAGGAGAGAGAGAATGAAAAAAGGGGGGGGGGGGGGAGAAAGGTGAGAAAAGGTTGGAGGAGAAAAAGGGGAAAAAATAAAAGGGTGAAAAGGTGAGAAGATGTTAGAAGGAAGAAAAAGAAGAAGAAGATATGCTTGTCTTAGACGATTTTCAGATCTAACATCGTGTTCGTTGTGTAGACATGTCACGTCCAAACGTGTTGGTGTAGCAGTCCAGCTACTTCTTGATGTTTTTGATCTTGCGTCGTCTCCGTTGTGTGGACCTGTAAAGTCCACATGTTGATGTAGTAGTTTGACTGTTCTGTTAGTATGTTTTTTTAAATCAAGTCTTCTTCTTCGTATCCGTTTATGTACAAGCTGTGCATGTTAGATGTTCCAGTTTGAGGGGGAGTGTTAGAATAAATGAATCATTATATGGATTTTTATGTTATCTAGTTAATAAGTTGCTTGTGGGGTAAGTATATCTTCTCCTATATATAGGAGATTTTAATCCTTTGTTAAGAGATAATATAGTGATTTTTGTCTCATTCCACACTTTGCTTAAAATTGAAATATCTAAATGTTTTTCAAAATTTTCAATATTATCCAGATTATTTTAATTATTTATAAAATATTATGAATTTCTGTTTTCTTTTTAAGTTATAAATATTTTACTATTCCTTATTTACTGATTTTTAATGATTTTATAGAATTTTTAAGTTAGATTTTACCTTTATTAGTTTAGATTTATCATTTTTCGGTTAGATCACTCATGTTATTAACATTAAAATACAAAAAATAACATAAAAATAAAATAAAATACAAAAGCATAAAAATAAAATATGAAACCATATGGATATACAAAAGATGATGAATATAAAAGCAATCGGATAAATAAAGACAGCTAAATATAAAAGATGAATATAAAGATAGATAAATAAAATACTGATAAATAAAACATAACTTTAAAAATAAAAACAGAAAAATAAAACTAATTAGTAATTTGTAAACCACAGTAATGCACAGATAAATAAAAATGCACGCACCCTTTCCTTTTCACACATGCACCCTTTCTTTTTCATGAGAAGTCTATCTTGCGGAGCGGGAGAGCATGGGAGGCGACGCCGCGATGGATTCAGCAGAGGCACGGAGGGCACGAACGGGAGTCGGCGGAGGGCTCGCACAGGTTGCGAAGGGCATGGGAGGCTATGGATCCCGCACGGGAACAGGCAGAAGGCACGAGAACAGGCGGTGGGCTGTGGGAGGAGGCACGGGAACAGGCGGAAGGCTGCGGATCCTGCAGAGGCACACAGGACACGAACGACGGAGGAGGCTAAAGGCAAAGGAGGCACAGGCTGCCGTTTCGTCCGTCCGTGTCGATATTTGAAGGTAAGTGTTGGTTGACACGTGTTTTTACAGTGTTGAAATTTCCGTCTTTCTTTCGACACACACGACACGCCACCGACATACTCATGGACATACAGTAAACGGAGATATTCCTCCATATGTCGTTTCCCCTATTCGAAATTCCGACATGTGTCGGCGAAATTTTGCCGACATGTCTCGATGTTATGAACACTAGTTTAAGGTTATAAATTATTTTCCTGAGTAACATACCTAGGAGGTTGCTTCATATATACCTGCTTTATAAGATCACCATATATGAAAGCATTTTTCACGTTCAACTAACTAAGTTCTTAGATTGGTTTATTGCAATAGAGAGGATGATCCTTATGGAATTCAATCGGGTTATTGGAGAAAAGGTCCTAGCATAGTCAACACTATACTTTTGTGTGAATCTACGTGCTACCAAACGTACTTTGTACCTGTTCACCATGCCATCAAGTTTGTACTCGATAGTAAACACCCATCTACAAGTAATTATATTAGTTCTTGTTGGTCTAGAGACCAATTTCCATGTACCACGAGACACTAGTGTGTGCATCTCTCTATCTATAGTTGTCTTCCACTGCGTTAGTAAGATAACCTCTTGATAGTTTTTAGGAAGTGACTCAGAAGAGATGGACATTGTAAAGGTACGAAAAGCAGGATGAAGTCTATTATAGGTAACAAAATTTGAAATAAAATGGGCAGTGGTGGCATATGTACCTTTTCAAATGACAATTGGTATATTAATGCTTGTGGATGACAGATCTGTAGACGTTGAAGAAGTAATGATTGGAGGAAGACGTTAGCGTTGATGGTATACCTACAAAGGACAAGATGTCTCTTTTTTTTATAGTGGTAGTGTTAGTGGCATTAGTATTACAAGAGTCCACTAAATAGGGTAAAGAAATACTCTTATATGGAGAGTCAATATTATCAAAGAAGCGTTGAGTCTCAAAGAATGTAACATTTACAGACACAATGTACTTCGTAGTAGAAGGAATAAAATACCTATGTCCTCGTTGAGTACGAGAATATCCGACAAACACACATTGAGTAGATTGTGAGGCTAATTTGTCCAGATTCGGAGTCAAATCCTGAATAAAGACAACATAACCAATCACTCGTGAAGTAAGAGAAAAATCTCTATATTAGGTCATAGTTGTTGCAATGGAATCTCCTCTTAAAAGAGGTAGATGACATACAATTAATGAGATAAGAGGTAGTAACGATTGTATCAAATCATAGATACTTGAGAACATGCATCTCAAGTATGATGGAACGGGCTACATCAAGGATATGTTGATGTTTACACTTAGCAATATCATTTTGCTGAGATATATATGGACAAGAAGTTTGATGTATAATACCTAAAGATTCACAATAACTTTGAAGATTCATTTGAGTAAATTCCAGGACACTATCAATGCAAAGAATTTTAGGAGTAATAGAATATTGATTCATTATTTCATAAATTTTTTTTAATAGTTTTAAGGACACTAACTCTATTTTTCAACAAATAGACCCATGAAACACGAGAGAAATCATTTATAAATACAATATAATATCTATAACTAGACACACACAAAAGGCATTCTGGCAGGACTCTATACGTCACAATGAATTAATTCAAAACGACTTCGATTGCGAACAAGATGAAGACTATGAAAGGTAGCATGATGCTGCTTATCTAACCTACAAGACTCACAATCAAAGAAAGAAACATGTTAATGTTATATTTAGTATATTAGTGGGTTAATGGATCTTGTGTGTTATATGGATTCTATTTCTTATAACTCACTATATATATGTAATTCTCCTCTTTAATGACCATTATCTCTCTTCTTTCAATACAATATGATATCTGAGGTTAACAACCTTTGTCAACACAGGAAACCACAAACGACCACTTCAGATGCCTTCAGGCCATCGTCTGTTGGATTATTGCTCATCAACCATCGTTGTCGTGTCTAGTCGGTAGCGGTAGCTCTTGATCTACAATCTCCTGTAGTCTAGTAGCCCTCTAACCATTGGACAGCACATTAGGGGCCACTTCCGGCCCTTCCCATCCCTCTTTCATCGTTGGCTAACCTGATCAACCAATACTCCTAGGCAACTGATGGTTTTTGCAGTCACCGTTGGTTGTCTAAATTTCTGTTGCTGCGAGTAGATGTGTAAAATCTATCTCCTTTAAGTCAACAAGTATATGTTCTAATTTTCAATGATTTTTTAGGCCTTTTCTAGTTTCTATTGGCCCCTCTTACCCTACAAATCAGTTTTTTCTATACAGATTTGAGCTGTCCAATCTATGTTATGGCATCTTCTCATGATTCTTGGTTCAAAGGTTTTGTTGCTATATACATCAAGTTGACAGGAAAGAATTACTTGTTATAGGCTCAAGCTTTTGAGAAATTCTTTGACGTTCACCGTAAAATACGACACATCATACATCCTCCATCCGATGTCAAGATGTTGTTTACGAGGATTAGTTTGCTGATGACTGTGTTGTTTTTTCTTGGTCGGTGAATAATATGGAGGAAGGGATTGCTCGTTTGGTTAGGATGTTAAAGCCTGTTTAGAAGATTTGGGACATTTTTCGTAGTACATATGGAAATGAGAAGGACATTGCCAAGGTGTGTGAGATTTATGAGCAGTTATTCGCACACAAACCAAGAGACTGCTTCGTACAAGATTTTTACAGCACTTTGAGATCCCTATTAGTTGAGTTGGAGGTGTCCGAGCCACTTGTTGCTATCCTTTCCAAAATGAAGGAGTACAGAGAAGAGTTGGCAGTGGCAATCTTATTACTTGGCCTACAGTCTGATCTTGTCAGTCAGATTATAAGACAGATACTTGGTGTTGATTCTATTCCCGTACTCTAATTGACCTTTTTACGAGTTTTATGTGCCTTTAGTGGTTCTTCGATTTCCTCTATTGTTTCAAATCAAATGGCGATGGCATCATTTATGAGAGAACATGACACTCGAGGTACCTATGGACGTGGACATGGTCGTTATGTTTGCAAGTGTGAGCATTATGGTCGTAGCAATCACACTTCTCATAGATGCTGTGACGAGTTTGGATGAGTTTATTTCACACATTTTGTATTATCAGATTGTGACCATTCTCTAGGCTAAGTATGATTAGTTCCTTAAGATGCGAGCCACTTAGTCTACTACGACCACCTCCCATGTTGCTACTTCAGGTACACATGCTTTGCTTATTTCCTGAGACAGTGATTGGATTATAAACTCGAGAGTCTTTTCTCACATAACAGGTATTTGAGATCTTTTCACTCATCTTTCTTAGTTATTAGACATTAATTTTGTTTCCATAATTGATGATTGGAGTTGCTTAATAGTTAGGGAAGGAGCAATTCATACTTCTTCTCAAATCATCCTTTAAAAAGTCCTTTTTGTTCTTGATTTTTCAGTTAATTTACTTTTCATTAGTGCAATCACCAAATAGTTATATCTGTAGATATCCCATCCAAAAATCCATTCACAATATTGATTTGTAATTTTCTACCATTTTCATTGTATTTTTCAGGATCTACAGATGGAGAGGTTTGGACCGTGAGCAAGGCCACGATGTATACTTGCTGGTTCACGATAATATTCCATGAGGACTTGCTACTGCTACTTCGATAGTGAACTTTTCTTTGTTATGGTATTGTTGTTTAGGGCATTCGTTTCTTCATCGTCTTCAGCAAGCCATTCCATGGGTATCTTTGGAGTCGTCTGTTTGTAAGTTGTGTTAGTTAGGTAAGCATCAACATGTTGCATGTAGACGTCAGTCTTTAACTTCGAGTCAAAATATTTTTGATTTAATTCATTGTGATATTATATTGTTTTTGTAGATGACTTTTTTCATGTATTTTGAGTCTACCTTTTGAGAGATACATAACATATGTTTGATATTATTAATTTTTTTTTTGTTGAAATTATGAATTAATTTTTTATCTTGTCCAAAGTTTTTTGTACTGATAATACATTAGAATTTTTACAAACCAATCTTTAAAACTATTGTGTCTTTAAGAGAATCTTACATCAAACCTCATATGCATATACTTCTAGCAAAATGTTATGGCTGAATACAAGCATCGTCATATTTTAGATGTGATATGCATCATTATGTTTGAGAAGTAAGTTCCTAAGTACTTGTGGTCTGATAATGTGCTTATTGTCGTGTACTTGATTAATCGTATGTTTGTTATCCTTCTCGGGGGAAGATTTCTTTTAGAACATTGTGCCCCAATAAGGAGTTTTTTGTGTTTCTATCCAAAGAATTTGATTGTGTTGTCTTTGTCCAAAATCACACACTTGGATTTGATAAACTTGCTCTTATGGTCTTAAAATGTGTCTTTGTGAGATATTCCCGAATTGAAAAAAGATATTGATATTTTCACCCACCCACGTGTCGATATATTGTTCCGCCAATGTCACTCCCCTTGAGTCTAGATTCTTCTTTAAGGTTGTATAACCTATTCCTGTTGTTGAGTCTTTTCCTCTTCCTACACTGGTTCCGATTAGTCCCACAAAATAATGAGTCAAGTTCAAGTTGAACAATAAGTATTGAAACCCTTGTAGCTGTATCATCGCCGTCATTGGCCACCTGTGCTTTCTTTGGTAGAGATTGCTCCAACTTTGACGTTTGCGGATTCCACTCACTTCGACCTTACTATAGTTTTATACAAAGGTAGTTGTTCCACTACAGTTCATTTTATCTCTACCTTTGTTACTTATGGTAGTTTTTACTCTTTCTTTCATTATTTTACCTTGTTTATTTCTGCAGAGTCTATTTTAAAACACTAACAGGATGTCCTTCAAATTCTACATTGGAAATCTGCTATGACTGAAGAAATGCGAGCATTAGTATTCCAAAGTATATGGGACCTGTGACTCGTCCTAAAGGAACAAGGATAGTAGACTATAGATGGGTGTTCACAGTCAAATATAAGGTAGATGGCTTTGTTGAGTGTTATAGAGCTCGTTTGTTGGTTCGAGGTTTTATACGTACTTATGATGTTGACTATGTATAAATATTTTCTCTTGTGGCACGTCTCAATTTCATTCGGTTTTCTTATCTCTTGCTATCAATCAATCTTGATTTTTACATCAGCTAGATGTAAAGAATACATTTCTGTATAGAGATTTGTTTGAGTAGATTTACATGAAGTAACCTCCCGAGTTTGTTGCTCAGGAGGAGAGTTATGGTTGTCTACTTTAAAAGGCAATATATGGATTGAAGCAAAGCTTAAGAGCATGGTTTCAGAAGTTTAGCCAAGTTATGTTGGACAATGGTTTTAGACAGTGTGTTGTTGATCATTTATTTTTCATCAAGTTAAGTGCAACATGCTATGTATTCTTGACAGTATATGTAGATGATATCCTTTTGACATGTAGTGATACTATAGGGATTGCATAGACAATAGAATATCTGTCCACGTCTTTTATCACCAAAGATATGGGCAAACCAAAGTATTTCCTTATGATTGAATTTACATACAGTAATGACAAAATGACTCTATCTTAAAGTAAGTATGCTTTAGATTTACTGCATGAGACAGTACTTCTAGGAAATAAACTAAAAAGTACATTTATAGAGCAGAATTTCTTCTTTTGGGATATGTCATTTGTGCTATTGGAGAAATCTGACAAGTACAAACGTTTGATAAGTAAGTTGATTTATTTGACTATTAGTTGCCTCGATATCTCATTTGCAGTAGGATTTCTGAGTCAGTTTATGTATAAGGCCATATAAGTACATTGGCAAGGAGTTTTATGTGTACTTGTCTACATCAAGAGTACACCAGGGAAAGGTTTGATTTATAGGAAACATGGATACTTATAGATTAAAGCTTATTCAGACTGATTATGCGGGTGATGGGGGAGACAGGAAATCTACATCAGGTTATTGCACCTATGTGGTGATAACTTGGTCACTTAGAGAAGCAAGAAGCAGAATGTGGTTTCGCGACCTAGTGTAGAAGCAGAATACAAAACTATGGTCTAGACAGGTTGTGATGTAATGTGGTTTCGATTTTTACTGATAGAATTCGGTGTTCATGTTTATCTTCTTATGGTAATGTATTGTGACAACCAAATAGTAATATTTATTGCTAACAATCTTATCTTCCATGAGAGAACAAAACATATTGAGGTGGATTATCATTACATCAGAGACATGGTGTTATTTGGTCACATTAGTACTTTTTACACTCAATTTTCCGAGTAGTTAATAGATATCTTCACAAAGAGACAAAGTGTTGGAGTCTTTGATGGATTATGAAACTAGTTAGGCTTGTTAGATATATTTGCTCCAACTTGAGGTGGAGTATTAGTATTATATTTAGTGTATTAGTGGGTTAATGGATCTTATATGTTATATGGATCCTATCTCTTATAACTCAGTAAATATGTATACTTAATTTATTATTATTATTATTATTTCTCTTCTTTTAACACAACAAAACAGTTGTCTAAGGAAGTACCTGTTGTAATTTTTGATAAGATGGATGATCTAAGTGACGATGTTAGATAAGTGATGGTTCTATTGTGGAAGTTAATGACGTAAATCCTCGAGGTAATTCATCTTTAACCAATATGTAGATACATTGGACTCGCTTACGTCTTAAATCAATCATCATATTCATTTACAGGTCTTGAAAGATACAGTGAAAAGAGGAAAAAGTTACATAACAACGTAGTTGTTTGATAATAACACTAATAGACAAAAGATTAATTAGAAATTTGGGAACATAGAGGACTTTATCCATTGTTAACTGTGACATAGCATGAATGGTGCCTTGTCTAGAAACAAGACAAGTCCTACCATCAGCAATAGAAGACGATTTAATATGATCATGTGGGATAATGCTCTTGAGTCAATATTCCAAGAATTATCCTTAGGTTAAAAAAGTAGAGGTACTTAAGATAGAGGCAGTAACATGCGATACTATAGCAGTAAAAGACTGACGCTCTTGGAACTGAAGGAATTAAGCACGTTTATCTTGAGAAATTGTCACTGACGAAGTACTAGTAGTAGGAGTATCTATAAGTGGAATACTCCGTGTCTCAGTAATGACCTGTGTTCAATCTGGTCTTTCAAATTTCTCTGAACAGTAGTTTGATTTGTGGTTAGTGCCACCACAGTGCTTACATGGGAGGGCTGCATTGGTCATCTGTATGTCCATGTCAGCCTTCTCTTTGACCAGAACTGCGACTACAGTCACTAGTAGCAGCCATGGCAGAGTAATCTGAAGTGGAAGTGGGAGTACCGATAGAGATGCGCATAATTTGAGAGAAGGTGGTCTCAAGACTGGAAATAGAACTTGCACCAAGAATTTGACCTTGAGTATGAGACGAGAGCTTCAAAGTTAGATCAGAAAAGTAGGCTGCAATAGCTAGCACCTCACGATATCAACGTATAGTAGTAACGTTGGATGTTAGTAGTTGATATATATATCGAACTCATCTTGAAAAGCCAAAAGAGTAGCAAAATGGTATTGGACAAATTGTCTCCCATCCTCAGTGTGAAGATCTACTTATATATCTAAAAAACATATGAGATGTTCTTTTCATAGTCATACGTCTGCCTCAAAGTGTCTAGGATTTTCTTTGTAGGTTGTAGCATGATCACATCCTGAGCAACGCTTGGTTCCATACTGTTTACCATTTAGGAGGCAATGGTCGAGTCATCAACATACTAGTTCTCATAGGCATTATCTTTCACATCAAGAGGCGACTGTGTAAGATGCTTGGTCTTGCGATGTGTTGCAAGGAAGGTCTCAAAATTTTGTGCCTACAACAAGTAGTTTTTCCTATTGAGTTTTTCCAAGGTCTCACTTAGGTTTTTAATGAACGATTCCCTGGAAACCATGATGAAGGAACACAATTTGAATTGGTTTGTTCAAAGTCAAAAAGAAGGATTTTTAGTGCAAAAATAGTCCTAAATAGGTTGTAAAGCGATCCAAGGTACCCCAGGGGATAGTAGAACAGGTGGACAACGAGAAATCACCATCAGTAGTAGTAGTAGTATAGAGTATACACAGTCTTTTTCATGGACTCCTCAGGAGTAGTAGTAACTGAATAGGTTGTCGATGGTAGGAGGACAGATAGTCGGTGAAACGATGGTTGTAGAGGAGTAGAGCAGCCCTAAATGGATAGTTAGACAGGACTTACGTCTTGTTTGAAGGCGTCAGAATGGCATGTAGGAGTCGTTGGAGGCTGTGAAGGGCCTACTAACCCTAGCAATGGCAGTGAAGGGGCCTTAAGGCCCTGTTGCATCTGTGGGAAGGTTTGTCGACCTTGACGATGGTGGTGGAAGGGGCTGAGGGCCCTGAAGGTGCCTGCGGGAGGGTCTGTGGACCGTTATGGTGGTGGGAGAAGGACGGAAGGGTCTGGTTGGTGTTGGAATAGTGGTTAGAAGGCTTGGTCGGCAGCGAAAAGGCTGCAAAAGTGGCTGACAGCTGAGGAAACCTTGGGATTTTCTCCAATGCTTTGATACCATGTAAAATGGAAGACAATAATAGATATGTGTTATTGATCAACAGGTTACATATATACAAGGTTGGATATAAATTGATATCCAATTATGCTATTACAGACTAACCTATACAACACTACAATAAGTTTAACAATTTGTAAATTTTTCATAGAGGTTCTCATATGTTATGCACTTTAGAGGCACGACACCAGTTTATGTGTCAATATGCTTGTTGCTTGTAAGTTATTGAGGATTTACATCATTTTCTTTGGCATTGTCCATTTATATGTTTATGGTGGGTTTGTTTGGTTGGGAGCATGGATATTGACATGATTTGAGCTGGATAATAGGAGGTGCTTTGGGAGGTTTGGATGCATGTAGGTGTTGAATGTGGCATATAGGGAAGTTGTTGGCAGGCTATTCCTCATTTAATATGGTAAACCATGTGGATTGACATCTATTAGGAATGATTAGTTTTCTCATCAGCGAACTAATTGCTGCAACTCATGATTGGGTCATTATATTGGTAGAGTGGTCACTTTGTTAAGGTATAATGACGACTCCAATGATTCAAGTAGAGATTGGCTTGAGAGATTGCTTGTTGTGTACTTTGTTTGTACTTTCATGTTTTTCCAAATGATTTTAAATAAAAAATTGTTGCCAATAACAAAGTATTATAACAATTGTTTTGTGATGCTTTGAAAATATTACAGAACAATTTTTATAATATTTTGTTATTAGGAATTGACCACTGAATTGTAACATTGCCATCTCATGGCAATCTTGTTTACTAGGTGTTAGAGTTATATTATGTATTAAAGTCTTATTAGTTAGATAGGTTATTGGATATCCATTTATCTTAGGGCGTTTGATAAATCCTATATATATGTATTCTCATGCTTATTAGTGAATAATAACAATCATTCCCTCATTCCAATATGGTATCAAAGTACTGAGGGAAAACCTAAGACTTAACCCTAACCCTAATCGTCAAAGGATAATAGAACAAGGACTATTGATAGCCTTTCCACAGTCGACTGTCCTTTTACAAGCCACTGTTACCTCCACCAGTCCTAGTTGGCATCGCCACCACTAGTCTCAGCTTCCACCACCATCGCCAATAGGGCCGAAACACTTGTTGTTGTCGGATCCCTGTTAGACACCTCATCATCTTGTTACCTTTTCTCACCTTTTTTCCCCTCCCTTCAATGACCGGTAGTGCCTGTTATTGCCCGCAAATTGCCAATAGGTCCTTTTGTTTCCCTTATTTTTGATTGAACGACAATGTAGGTAGTCACTTTGTTGTTCAAATTCATGTCCTACATTGCCCCAAAATTGTTCGTCATTGTTGGTGTGTGGACCTATTAAGTCTATGTCTTGTGACAGTAGTTTAGCTACCCCATTGGTGATCCAGACAGTTTTTTTATATCAAAATCAGACCCTTTTTGTGATGTCCTCCTCCCGATGGTATTCATGGCCACTTACGAGTCGTTGGTGAAGAATCTTAGTGGGACTTCTAAGAAGTTTGATCAGAAGAACTCTCCTGTGGTGCAGTGTTTTGAGACCATCGTAGTCCATCGAAAGTTAAAATACCTTACAGAATCTCCTCTTGACAGTAAGAACAATACATATGATGATTGATATGTCAATGACGTTGTCATCGTTTCATGGTTAGTCAACATCATGGAGCTTACAGTTGCACATGGAGTTATGATGCTACGCCTGGTAAAGAAGATTTGGGAACGTTGCAACACACATATGACTACGACAAGAACATCTCAAGAGTTTTTGAGGTATATGAGCAATTGTTCACATTACGTTAGGACAATCGTTCAGTTCAGGAGCATTTCACGATCCTTTGTGCATTACTAAATGAATTCAATGTATACCAATCCTTGACCACTGACATTAGTCGAATGAGACAGTATCGTGAGGAACTAACTGTTGTAGTTTACTTATCTAGTCTGAACTCGGACCTTTGCTTCCAGATCCAGGGATAGATTTTAAGCATCAATAGTATTTTAAATATGCGAACTACCTTTGTCAAGATTTTACGGATCTCTACAACTATACTGTCCCTGTTGTCAAATTAGTTAGCCATGGCAGTCATATGTGGTCGTTGACGTAGTACTTCTAGAGAGGGTGGTCGTTGGGGCATGTGGATTGCAGAGGCTGACCTTGTTGCCTGTATTTTGGATGGATGGGATATTGAGTAGACAGGTGCTGGGACAAGATTGGGTGAGCATCGATGGCACATGTCACTCTAAAGACTTCACCTACCATGTCATCTAGCATCGAGTACACTATGACCGTCTCTTAGGTAGATTATAAGCAGCTTCTATAGTTATAAGTCATTGACTCCACAGTTATAGCATATCATGTTAGTTTCTTAGGTACTAGTGTCCTCCTAATCGTCAAGGATAACTCTTGGATCAGTGACTTAGGTACCTTTTCTCATATATCTGGTACAAAAGATCTCTTTATTCATTTATCGTAGCTTTCTGATATCCATTCAGTTGCTATATCCATTCAGTTGCTATCGTTGATGGTCATTCTTGTCATGTTTCTAAAGAATGGGTTGTACAAGCTTTTTTCAAGCTTAGATTAGAAAAAGTCCTATATGGACTTGACTTTCGTGTTAATTTCCTCTCTATTAATGTCATTACGAAATAGTTGCTTTATTATGCGACTTTTTTTCCATTACATTACACATATCAGGATATACGAACGGAAAAGAGGATTGGTTTATATCGTGAATAAGGACATGGCGTGTACTTATTGATTTCTGACAACATATCACGAGGGTTGGCATCTGTGGTGTCCACTTCTAAATTATCCATTCTGTGGTACTATCGGCTAGGTCATTTCTCTCATAGTAAGTTGCGGCAAGCTTTGCCTTTGTCTTTTGTGTTCACGTTTGATTGTGAAGTATGTTAATTAGGTAAGTATTATCATGTTACCTTTAGGCGTCTATACCTTATGTCGAATCAAAGTTATTTTTCACATGTATCTTAGGTTTATTTGCTTAAAGATCGTAATCATGTCATTGATGTACTTAAAATTTTTATCAATAAAAAAAAAAATCAATTTGTTGTTACTCTCGAATGTTTGTGCATAGACAATGCACTTGAATTTGTTCTATTGAGTGTCCAATTTTATTGTGCCTTCTTGGGGATTATACATCAAATCACTTGTCCCTACACATTTCAATAAAATTGTGTTGCAGAGTGTAAATATAGACGTATCTTAGATGTCATGTGCACTATTATGTTGCAGATACATGTTTCAAAATACTTATAGTCTGTCCTTACAACTTCCTATTTAATAAATAGGATGCTTTCTATCTCTTTAGGAGATGAGGTTCCTCTTCGACGTCTTCGATCAGATGTTAAACTTTTTCCTTTATCTTTTAAGGTTTTTTGGTGTATTGTCTTTGTCCAAGATTTCTTCCTTAGACTTGACAAGCTATCTCCTAAGTTAATTAAGTGTGTGTTTGTGGATTACTCAAGGACTCAACGGGGTTATAGGTGTTTCATTCTCCCACCAGATGGTATTTTGTTTCTATAATTGTTAATTTTTTTGAGTCTCAATCGTATTTTGATGGTTATACATATGAGGTCGAATGTCTCCCTATACCGTCGGTAGTTGAGTCGTCTGTCACAAGTAGAAATGACTCTCTCATGGTGGACAAGGAGATGCCACATCTTTTGCAGTATATCGTTACCACTAGTAGATACACCTGCCTCCTTCGACAGAGTCGTCCTCCTTCGTGGATGTAAATTAACCTTTAACCTCCCATTAGTTTTGAATTTCTATTTGCACTACAAAAGGATACACGTTCTTACATTACTTATTCTATTTCCAATTTTGTTTCATATGACTCTCTTCAATCATTCTTTCTTAGTTTTGCATTGTCCATCTCTTCAAAGTCTATCTCAAGCATTGCAGGTGTACATTTGGATTGGGTCGGGTTAGGGGTGAACCCACAACCCAACCTATATTGTTTGGGTTGGATAATTTTAAATCCATACCCAATCCATACCTAGTCCAAACCCAACCCAATCCGACTTACAAACTTTGGGTTGGGTCGGGTCGATTCTTGGGTTTTATAGAACTTGAATTTTATATAAAATAAAGACATAGGCTTCCAATTAGAGAGCCATTTTAGTTTATGTATTCATAATTTTCTTTGTATAGATTGATCATTTCCATTCCTTAATACTTTCTTCAGGTGGTGATTCTCTTCATTTAGAAATTTCATTTGTTCTGTTCTATCATCTGTATAGATAATTTCATTTGCTCTCTTTGTTAAAGAAAGTCAATCAAGAATTTTCTAGTAATACCTAAAGATTATACTATTGTATTCAGAAGATTGCAAAAATTCAGAAATTACATAGTATTAACCATTAAGCAAGCAGATTGAAGATTACACCATGATATTCAGAAATTCAGAATTACATGGCAAACACAATTACATATGTTTTTAAATGATTCATACATATCACAAAAATTCAGAACAACTATAAGAATGGAAGAAACAAGGTGATTAAAACAATGCTTCTATTAAGGAGCCGATCGAACTATTTCGTTTCAAAAAACTAATCATAAAAAATTCCAACAGTTTCTTGAATCATCTAAACATAGAAATAAGGAAGAAATCAGCAAACATAAATCATGAAACTAACACAAATCTTTACCTCTAAGGAAGAAAGAAAGAGACAACAAACACGAAAAGATCACCAAAAGAAAGGAAATTATATTGAACGATTCCTTTTGCTGAATCCCTAAGATCTCCCTAAATCCTACAAATCAGCAACAGAGGATCGAAGAAAACCACCCATATAGACCGAAGTTTTCAAAGGCTTGCTGTTGTGAGGTGTGTCGATATAGACTGCAGAGGTGTAGGGTGGTGTTAAATGACTTAAGTAATGGGCCCGTTTGCTCGGCCCGTCTGCTTTAAAAAAAAAAAAAGGGAAGGGACGCACTGTTGACGCGTCTTCTTCCTCCCGACTGCGCGAGGGCTACCACTGCGCAGCTCCCGCAGCTCCCGCAGCCGCCAGCCGACGCGTCGTTTCGCCTGCTGAAGCTGAAAGGAAGGGTCGCCGGTTACAGCTGCTCCTTCTTGCATCGTCCGTTTCTCCTCCGAAGGCGTTATTCCTCTCCCGCATCCAAAGGTCGTCCGTCCCTGCCTGTGCGTTTCACCCACGGAAGCTCTGCGGTCTTCTGTTGTTGGAGAATCTGAGCTCAGCGGAATGCTCAGAAGCTCACACGTGGAGAGAGGAGGCTGAACGTCTCTGCTGAACGGACGACTGTTTCGTCCGTTTTTTTGAGTTTCAGCAAGTTACACAGGCTTGTAACTCTCCTGTGTTTAATCCATTGTTTTAATGATGATTATTCACCAAGCCTGGGTGGTTCTAGTATAAATAGGTGGCTTGTTTCTTTGTGAAAAGAATAAGAGTGAAAAACAACATTCTGAAATTTGTGTTGTTGTTCTTCCACCACCTCCACCATCTGTATTCCTGAAATCTGAAATAGAAGTGCTAGATCAGCTGCTGCCCGTGGACGTAGCTCCGTATTGGAGTGAACCACGTAAATCTGGTGTCCTTGTTCTTCTTCTCTTCTTCTGTATGTTTATATTTGTCCCTATATTACTCTAACAAACTGGTATCAGAGTCATTTCCAATATTTTCTGAGAGTATTTTCTGTTTATAACCATGTCTTCCCACAATATTAAGGTGGAGAAATTCACCAGGAAGAATAGCTTTAATTTGTGGCAGATAAAAATGTACGTCTTACTGAAACAAGGATTATGGACTCCTTTGTCAAAATCCTCTCCAGAAGGTGTTACAGAAGCAGAATTAACTGTCTTGGAAGAGAAAGTCCATTCTTCAATTCTTCTTTGTCTTGCAGATGAAGTAATTGTAGAAATAGCAGATGAAGAGAAAGCCGCAGGTCTATGGCTGAAATTGGAAAGCCTAT
>JAMKQA010027546.1:0-19924 GCA_024699735.1 Posidonia australis
GTTTTTGCAAAATGTTAAGAAACAAGTTTCTTTTGGTTTTGCCGAGTTTTGTTTGTGGTTGTGTGTTTTGGGGCGCGTACTGGGTGACTTAGATGTCACTCACGCGTGCTATTTGGTTTTCAGGTGCAGACCGCGTGCTGCCGGGTTCCGGTGCAGGAATTGGAGCTTCTAGCCGCACATCGTGATCCTGAAGGTGAGCCTTGTTACAGTTCTATTTGTTCTGTAATTTTGTGTAGTTATGCTTGTGATACTGTGATTTGGTAGCGTGCCCGGGATCGGGGCGTTACACTCAGGTATCTCGGCCCTCGACCTCAACCAAGGAATCGCGCCTGACCACCCGAGAATGTCGTCACATTCCTTGGTCTCGACGACACGGTCCCACAGTCTCGGCCTGCACACAGAAAACTAGGAAAACCATTTTCCAAATATGTCAACTCATCTCTTTGAAATCATTTTCAAACCATATTCTTATATTTGAAAACTCTTCCAAAACCTCGGCAAAACGGCACATTAGGTGTCTCGAGAGACCACCATTGACGACCCACAATCCTATCTCAATGGGAAAAAACAAATCAATCTGGAAAACCCCTGCAAATCATATTTTACAAAAGCATTTGGGCCCAGATTTGGCATGCCGAAAACAGGTTCGGTATGCCAAAAACTCCTAGTTCAGTAGATCGATTTGGGTCGATCGACCGAATCGGGTCAACGGTCAACACTTAAGTCAAAATCGGTATACCGAAAATAGTTCGATCAACCAAAATCTCCTGATTCGGGCGACCATCTAAAATCAGATGATCAAATTTGGACCAAAGGACCTAATCTGACAAAAAAACGGCATACTGAAATGGTTCGGTATGTCGAATTCTACAAAAAACAGAAAACGACTCAAACTCTACTATTCAAAATTACCTAAAGTGGGAGCTCCAATCGGACCCCCCAAACAACTACCAAAAATCTTACATAAAACATAAGATGTAGACCCTCGAGTTTACTAAAAAACCCAATAAACAAAACTAAAATCCATTCACCATGCATCAAGATATAAAATCACAAAGACATAAGGGTTAAAATGACCCAAAACGCAACTATCGGTATAAATGCCCATAAATCTACCATAAATTCTCATAAATTCATAATAAATTCTAGGAACATAAATTTACCTAGATTTCATGCAATCCTATCAATTTCTACCAATTTCATGTTCTCTATTATAGGGGCTAGAGATGCATACCTGTAATGAGCGTTCCGACGATCGTTTGGCCATCTCTGGTGATCACAATGTCTACGGGGCTTCCTCGACCTCAGGGACGCAACTCCGAAGCTCCACGCACCACCGCACGCAGCCGCACACCATCTCCGTGCCTTGAGCATGTCGAACAAAGGAGGGGAGAAGTAGGGATAAGGGAGGGAGAGTGAAAGAGAGAGAGAGGGAATCAAGGAGGAGGAGGTGAGTGGAGGGAGAGGATGGGTGGAGGGAGAGGTAAGGGAGTGGCGTGCTCGGGACGGAAAGTGGAGGAGAAAGAGAAGGAGAGGATGGATGAGCTGGTCGGTTGCACGCATGGGCTTATAAAGCCATGCAAGGTGGTAGCTGAGCGTGTGTACAACCACGCATCCCATCTACCCTCAAGCCACACTAGCATACCAAACTCACACCACCAACTTGCTCCCACCAATCAGTCCACGAACACGGGCCCCACACCCGGGCCCACACGCACAACGTCAACCACGCACAAGGACGTGCAACAGAAGCCGACCCACGAAGTCCAAGCCTAAAAGCACAAATCCACACAATGGACCTCGGAACAGTAACACCTGTCGAGGAATAAATTCATTAAAATATAAATAATTACAAAATGAATTTTATGAATGCTACAGTTTCCATCAATGACCATGTTTGGACAAAAATATACTAATAATGCCTAAAACTATGAATAACTTGATTCATTCCCAAAGTTGATGGTCAAGAAGAATAACTAGAAATTAACAAAGAATAACTAGTTTTCATGAAAGAATAACTATATCTAGACAAAGATATAACAATAAAGTCTAACACTATGGATAACTCGATTCATTTCCAAAGTTAGTAGTAAAGAAGAATAACCACAAATTAACCATGAATAACTAGTTTCCATCAAAGCATAACTATGTTTGGACAGAAACTTACTGATAAAGTCTAAGACCATGGATAACTTGATTCATTCTCAAAGTTGACAGTAAAGAAGAATAATTAGAAATTACCTATGAATAACTAGTTTCCATCAAAGAATTACAATTTCACATGAAAACAATGAAAATTAACAATAGTAACATCAACCTATGGTAAACATATAGTAAAATTAAGATTAACATTGAAAGTTGACAAATTTTAATTTGCATAAGGATTAAACAAACTAAGAACTACTACTATGACTAACTAATATCTTCTTAGACTAACTTACATTTTTTAAACTCTCGCCAAGCTTCAACCATTTCGACGATGATGTATCAGTGGCACTAGTTTTTCATTTGCTTTGTCAAGAAGTTGCGTCGTTAATGTTTCTTGACTCTACTTGGGAGGAGCACAATGAGGCTTGAGCTTTGAAGAGGATGGACCACTTGTGGTTTGTTTCTTGTGAACCTTTGACGATTGCTTCATTCCTAAAACTATACAAAAACAATGTCATTCAAGTCACGAATAGGGATTTTCGAAACTTTGAGAAAGTGGGAAATGTAGATAGATGGGTAGAAAAGGGATTTTCAAAACTTAAAAATAAATAACGTTAAATGATGAGACCTAGAATACAATGACTAAGGACCTAAACTTAACATTGAAAAGTCAAAGGACCCAACCTTAAGTTGAGAACCTACTTGGAATCCTTAATTAAATTTTCCTTAATAATATGAAACAACATTTTAGGAGCATGGAAGGGATGTTTCCTTTCTTAAGAATCAAAGTCACCCTCCTCGGTCCAAACTATTCTACTAATTTATTAGTAATCAGTCTTCTACCTTCCATTCTTTGGAGAAGAAAATATAGTCACTTGGAAGGATTTTTCCTTTCATTTTTATTGTTGAGGGGAAAGCTTGATATCTTTAGACTCTGATTAGACTCTTAAATGAAAATTCCTATGGAAACACTTTAATGATCATAATACAAAATGGTGAGAGGACCTAGAGCTTGAAATCTCTCGGACGGTTCCCAAGAAGACCCCCTAGGTACCACTTCCTACTCCCTTTTAGAAAATCATCAAGAACTTGTTCCTACTTTCAATGCTTGTTGTTCCTTTGCCATGGGGATGGAAAATAACTACGTTTTGGTAGAGTAGACGATGCAAACAGAGAGAAACTAAAGAAACTTTCCAAATCTTGTTCCTCTTGTCTAGACTGGCAGGTTCCACCAAAACCTAATGATTGTTTTCACCTCGACAACCATTTGGCTTTAGAAATTCCCAACTTGAAGACTGTTATTAGCAGCATTCAATTGATTTTGGACAATGATTCTATTGCCTGGAATCTTACTCTAATCACACCTTCACCACCAAAAGTTGCTGTCAATTCGTCTTCGACAGCGGAGTTCGATCTAAATCTAAGCCCTCCTGAAGTTCAAAGCTTTCTCCTAGTTCGCCTTGCACGTGAGATCCTTTCTAAAGCCAACATTTTGAAAAAACCAAGGCAGGTTGACAACGTTAGTGGGTACCACTCTGAAGAGTGCTTTCCCCTCTCTCTCACCTCTTTAGATCACTAACACTTGGAATTTCTTTATTAATTTACAAAATATTGACATCACTTCCAACAATCAAGTTTAGTAAATGTCTATTGACCCGATCATGTGGTCAATGGACTGTAATTGCATTAGAACCAGTCAATGAACTGTAATTGCATTAGAACCATTTGGAATATGCGTAATTAGTGGGTTTTCCACGGTGTGGCTTTAAATTTTGATAACCTTACCAGTAAATTATGATGGGCAGATTACTTTCTAGTTGGACAAAGCTTCGATAAAGCTTCTTCCAGCCTCTCTAATATGCAATCTTGTGGCCTCTGCTGATCCTATGGCTGTGTACGCCACTGCAGATCCCATCTTGCCCGGTTCCAGCCACCTGTCCACCGGAGCTGCTGCTACACCCTTTCATCCCAATGCTGAAACTCTCTTACGGACCTCTCTCCAATGACCACTTGCTCGACGAGGGAGTAGCCGTGCTGTTTCTTTCCATAGCCCCATATGATCGAAATGCATGCCTCGTTATTTTCCTCCCTTCAGTGCGAGATCGATATGGTGTTTTTGTTTCGGTTCTCTGTTTTCCGGAGGTGGCGTTGTTGAATGGCCGAACCACGTTATTTGCCACATCTGTAGGAAACATCGAGTTACTCGGTGTGTATGAGCTCTTCTAACGTTTCATACCCCTCTACGTTGTGGACACATAATAGATTTTATTATTGCTTATTAACTTCTAATAAAATAAAAATAAAAACATTTCACTCATGAATTCCTTCGGGAAAACAAGACTTGTAATCCAGGTCAGGTCAATCACGAGGATCAAAATTTACTGCACTTACTACGAAGTTCTAACGGCAGTAAATAGGTCCAATATGTCTGAAAGGGGTAAAAAAAAAAGCCCATGTATTTTAGTAAGACTCCAAAATCCACTAAGTTCGCCGCCGGAGAAATCACAACTCATCCTTGGGAACCTCAGATTCCACTTCCTCTTGGATAACAGAATCTTTGTCAGTACCTTTATCTTCCACCTCAGCTACATCTTCGTCTTCCTCTTCCATTGTCACATCAGGGCTGATATCCAGACTGGCCTTCACAGTATTATAAATTTTCGTGGCGAAGTCTTGAGGATCTGTGAGCATGAAGCCACTCTCCATTAATGCAGTTTGGTATACAAGTTGTGCAGTCTGCTTCACGCTTGCATCCTGTACAAAGTTCAGCCAGATGGGTGACCAAAAATCCAAGTTGCGCATCTTAAAGGGAAAATTATAACAGAATACCAGAGCACTGCGAAAGGCATGTGATTGATATCCAACCGTAAGATGAATGTAGGTTCATACCTCTGGGTCCTTAACAACCCAATCTCTGAGCTCTTTAATGATTGGATGCCTAGGATTGATTTCAAGTACCCGTTTGCCACGCATATAAGCTTGCTTGTTTGCATCAGATAGGGTTTGTGATTGCATGATCCTCTCCATGTTTGCACTCCATCCATACTTTGATGTAACAACTACACATGGAGTCTGGTCAAGGCGGTTGCTTATTTTTACACTATCCACATTCTCAGAGGAAAGAACATTTTTCCACCACTTAGTAAGCTCCTTAAAAGACTCATTGAGATCTTTGTTCTTTGAATCCTTTCCAAGGTTGAGGCCCTCCTTTGACACATTCTGAAATTGCTTATCCCCATAGTCCATTAGATATTGCATGAGATATTCATCAACCGGATCAGTAAAGAAAATGACCTGCACAGAGAGAAATGTTATCAACCAAAGGTGAAGCCTATGCAAAATGAAGAAGTAAAAGCAACCAAATTAACAGAGTTTTTTCCCAGGTTAAGTATAAAGAAGCAAACTGCAATAATCCTCTCAAATCAACTGCAATAATAAATTTACAGTTGATATGTATTAGGAAAAAAGAGGTCATCCACTTCTACCAAAGCAACTAAGTAGATAAATGAACAATTTTACTGCCACATCAGCCATTTCTTGCTGCAACCAACGAAAAACCTGTTGGCAAGTTTCTTCTGACTGGAGAAACCTCAAAAAGAATCTGCTCATGACAGTGTGCCTCCATTTTATAATTGAGATCCTCAGCAATAAAAATTAAGTGCATTTAAATCCATAAAAGAAATCCAGAAAGCTGCCATGCACACCTCATAATTCTTTTTCATAAGCCTCTCGAGGAAAGGAGACTTCTCCAACTGTTCCTTGCTGGTTCCAGTGATGTAGAATATATTCTTCTGATTGGGCTTCATTCTAGAAATGTATTGATCTAGTGAAGCCAACTTGCCCTCAGACTTGGTGCTGAAATGAAAATTATAATATATACATCATACAGGCTGGAAAGACAACTACATCATGCATAACAAAATTTTGGAACCCTAGTAAAACAACAGTGTCGTGAGAGGATACTAAAGATTGAAATTACCTCTCAAATCGGAGAAGCTTTGCAAGACGATTTCTATTGTCTGCATCCTCAACAATACCAAGTTTAATTGACTTGCCAAAAGCATTCCAGAACTTGATGTACTGTCCCCTCTTCTCATCATTTTGGCTGCTCTTTTCAGTATCTAAAATTTCCATCATACTATTACATTATGATATGCCATAAACAAAGGAATACATTGAGAAGAGGGCAAAAAAAAACAATGAATTAATAAAACCAAACCAAAACATACCTTTGCTATCTTTGTTTTTAGATTCATCTGGATCCTCATCCGCAATACGCCGAATCATATCAAGGGCTTTGCGAATAAGTTTTTTCTTGATTGTCTTCAGACTGCTGTGCTGTTGTAACATTTCTCGTGATACATTAAGCGGTAATGTGTCGGAATCAACAAGCCCCTGCAAAGAACAGATACAGGTCAGTAGACCTCCTAAATCAACATCATAATGCTAACTTTAGTCGGGTACAAGGTAATTTATCCAAACAGGACAGGCATAAAGCTAGTGATACCTTCAAAAAGCTCAAATACTTTGGAAGAAGCTCATCAAATTCATCAGAGATGAAGACACGCCTAACAAACAACTTGATGTTTGACTTGTTAGTGTTATAGTAGCTTTCATACAGGTCATGAGGAGCCTTAGGAGGCACAAATAGCAGAGCTTTGAACTCTACATCACCTTCAGCTGCAAAATGGCTCCAAGCTAATGGTTTATCCTCACTGAAATCCTGAAGGAATGAAGAGTTCTATGTTGTAAATGGACCTCTTAAGTTGCATGAAACCAAATTCTTTCTCATCACTACAAATAAGAATTAAAAAATGACAGGTTATAATTGAAGTGTTATTGAAAAAAATTACCTTTGCAATGGAATGGTAAAACTTTGTGTACTCTTCCTCAGTAACCTCCTTCAGACTGCGAAGCCAAATAGCCTTAACATCATTAAGAACCTCCCATTCATAAATTGTTTCCTTCACCTTCTTTGTTTTAGATTTTTTCTCCTCGGTTTCATCTGCATCTTCATCCTTGTCTTCATCCTTTTCTTCATCATCTGAAGTACTGGTTTCAGCTATTAAAAACAACAACAATATGTAAGGCACTGTTGACTTTCACATTAGAGAGGGAAAATATGCCAGAACATCATAATATTTCTGGAATATTTTGACCAAACAGCATACTAATTTGTAAGAATATATATCAACTAAATGCACGGGTTAGCAAGGTAGAGCTCGTACAAGCTTCCTCTTCCTCAGTGGACTCATCTTCATCAGCAGGAGCCTCAACATCTACTTCTTTGCTTGCCCATAGATATATGGGAAAATTTATAAATTCAGAATACTTCTTCACCAACTCCTGCAGCAGGAAATATAATTTTTAAAAATCCAATGAACTATAACTCTTAACAAATTTTACAGTGTTTTCAGTAAATCAGTAGTGTAGTAGCCAGATGCTATAGTATAAATTTAAGACCACCACTTCATGAGCGGCAAATCAAGATGCTTTTCTCAGAGTAACTTCAAGTTGATCATGTGGATAATAATATCAATACTCTTAAAAAAAATTTGCAACTGTAACTGTCACTGCATACAAAAAATGATCAGGCAAAACAATTGCCAGATTTAAATAGATATATATTGACGAGAACTCAGTCAGAGACAACAGTGTCCATAAAAAACTGACAAAACATGATACAAATAACATCCCATTTTAATAGTTGGATTATATCCTGAAAAGGCCTTTATGCAATGACATTGCACACTTCCAATTCCATATCAAAACAATATAAACTTGAGAAGTGCAAGACAATTCTAATGAATATCATAATATAAATACAAATTATGCAAATAGTTAACAAGTAAAAAATATATATTATACTTTAAATTGTTCAACTGGTGGAAGTGTTGAAGAGAAAAAAGAAACTAAGAAACAGGCAATCAAAACACAGCATATTTTATGCAAAGACATGAGTAATGAGGCTTGAGAGAGACAACACTTCCCTTGTTGCTGCACAGACCCACTATTAGAGAGGTACTAGCAACACCAAATTCAGAAAGCAAAAAAACTCAAACTTGTTACAACTGCAAACAATTACCATTAAACATGGGCAAAAAAAAAATCCTAATATATTTCATTACAAGTCCATTTTGGTAAAAAGAGTGGAGAGAATGGGAGAGTGAAGAATTGGATAGAAAAGAAAGTTAACTAAATGCACATTGTTAATATAAATATTAGGAGAAAAGAAACTAAAAATGTATGTATAAACCAGAGTTAAGCTATGCTACCATTAGTAGTATCCAACATCATAATACTATAAAGTAGATTCCATTGGTAAATGATTCAAATTTGAAATCAATGTGTTTAAATTAATCTTCATTATCTAAAGAGTCAACATATAAAAAAATGTGTGATTTGGAAAATTCTAGCAGATTGATCCAAATGTGCATTCTCACATTCTTTATGAAGCAATTCATTTTATCGTCTTCATTACAAGTCCTCGAATCATTTGAGTATTGGTTCATTGACATTATAAGGGAGCTCAAAATAGAATGCATTGTTAGCATGACATGTGCCTAGGCAACGCCATAGCACCCTGATGGAAAAACAGATCAAGGCGTCTACACTCCTTGGACAAAATTGAGGTTCAGGTGTCCAGACACGCGCCTTGGCTACACCCATGCTACAAACAAATTTGAATTTGGATCCAGATACATATTTTGACCCATTTATTTTTTTTAAAAAACCCAACCAAGTTTAGAGTCTAAAACCCTTTCTTCCTGCACCACCAGCAGTTGCTACTCGGTGGATTCTTTCAATAGAGGAATTGGAGCACATTTGAATTTATAAGAACTAAGAAGCATCAATACTAGTCACTACCTTTTGAAATTTAAAATTTTAAACATGTATCATATTTGAATGATTTATCTTTTTTCTCTCTTTTATTGATAGATCCACACCAAAAGGCGGAACTACATGGAACAAGAAAAATTAGACAAGCTTGTTTTCATAACTACAAGCGTCTTTATGAAAGATTTCAAACAAGAAGATTAAACAACAATGATGAAAATTTTGATCCCATGTGTATTGATGAATTAAATTATAGCAGTAAATGAATGAAAAGCATACCAAGAACTACAAACGAGTTTGTGTATGAAGGAGAGGGACTTAAATGAGACACAAGCTGATGTGAGAATAGAAATTTCGGAGTCCTATGCCGATCGTGCTAAAAGATTGACCACTCAAACTCAACCTACTTCAACTCCAACAACATGTGGTCATGGACGTTCTTATAGGAGTGGTCATGAACATGAGTGACCTCACGCACGTAGACATGGAACAAGTATGAAAAAACATTCAAGAAAGGTGAAGAACTGGTGAAAGTTGTTGATGATAAGGAAGAAGAATTTCAAGAGGAAGACAAAGATGAAGAGGAAGAATCTTATGAAGAAAAAGAGAACAATGAAAATCTTAAATTTGAAGGACAAGTTTAGGACATTGATAATAATGAAGATTGAAGAAGAATGATGAACCTTTTTTTTGTCATCAAGCATCGACTCTTTTTCACTATTATTTAGTTTTTCTTAGTTATTGTTATTTGTTATTGACTATTTAACTTAAGATTTTATTTATACTAAGATTGTTATTGTTAAGATTTTATGGTTATGATTACTGATTTATTATTATTGTTAAGATTTTAAATCAATTTATTAATGCATTATACATATATTTATAAACAAATAAAAAAACTGACAAACATGTAAAATAGGTATATTTTATACTACCTAGGTGTCCAGGCACATGAGTTCATCACCATGTCACCTTGGCACCATGATAAGTGTGATAGAATGGATTTTGAATTTTGGACCTAGGCGTCCAGACACGCGCCTTGACTACACCCGTGCTACAAACGAATTTGAATTTAGATCCAGATCCATATTTTGACCCATTTATTTATTTTTTAAAAACCCTACCAAGTTTAGACTCTAAACCCTTTCTTCCTGCACCACCAGCAGTTGCTACTCAATGGATTCTTTCAATAGAGGAATTGGAGCACATTTGAATTTATAAGAACTAAGAAGCATCAATACTAGTCACTACCTTTTGAAATTTAAAATTTTAAACATGTATAATATTTGAATGATTTATCTTTTTTCTCTCTTTTATTGATAGATCCACACCAAAAGGCGGAACTGCATGGAATAAGAAAAATTAGACAGGCTTGTTTTCATAACTACAAGCGTCTTTATGAAAGATTTCAAACAAGAAGATTAAACAACAATGATGAAAATTTTGATCCCATGTGTATTGATGAATTAAATTATAGCAGTAAATGAATGAAAAGCATACCAAGAACTACAAATGAGTTTGTGTATGAAGGAGAGGGACTTAAATGAGACACAAGTTGATGTGAGAATAGAAATTTCGGAGTCCTATGCCGATCGTGCTAAAAGATTGACCACTCAAACTCAACCTACTTCAACTCCAACAACATGTGGTCATGGACGTTCTTATCGGAGTGGTCATGAACATGAGTGACCTCACGCACGTAGACATGGAACAAGTATGAAAAAACATTCAAGAAAGGTGAAGAACTGGTGAAAGTTGTTGATGATAAGGAAGAAGAATTTCAAGAGGAAGATGAAGATGAAAAGGAAGAATCTTATGAAGAAATAAAGAACAATGAAAATCTTAAATTTGAAGGACAAGTTTAGGACATTGATAATAATGAAGATTGAAGAAGAATGATGAACCTTTTTTTTGTCATCAAGCATCGACTCTTTTTCACTATTATTTAGTTTTTCTTATTTATTGTTATTTGTTATTGACTATTTAACTTAAGATTTTATTTATACTAAGATTGTTATTGTTAAGATTTTATGGTTATGGTTACTGATTTATTATTATTGTTAAGATTTAAATCAATTTATTAATGCATTATACATATATTTATATACATATAAAAAAACTGACAAACATGTAAAATAGGTATATTTTATACTACCTAGGTGTCCAGGCACATGAGCTCATCACCATGTCACCTTGGCACCATGATAAGTGTGATAGAATGGATTTTGAATTTTGGACCGTACATCATGGATTTCTATTAATCTAGTCTACAATATAGTGACATCTAGTACCATCGATAGTAGTGTGTGTCTACTATATTTAACAACCAAACAATGGAAAAAAAACAACCATTTAAACACCATTTAAGCATTTGTTGTATACTAGCATTTTTTTTCAAATAAACAGGTGTAATCTATACAACCATGTAAAGGGGTTTTTTCCATTTAAATGGACATTTTTAGTGTATCGAACGAACGCCCACTTATACAGGACAACAACCATGTCTAGTGGATACCCGATTAACCCAACCAAAACCAACATCAAGTCAACCCAACAATCCCTTTCTTCATGTTTCTCTTCCGTTTTCTTCATGACTTCCTTGATACCATTCCTCCTCCCCTTCTCTACTGGTAGTTCTCTTCTTCAACAACGTCAAGGAGGTGCTGGTAACTACTCCAACAACATTCCTTACTACTACTACTCCTCATTGACCTCTTCAAATCTTCTTCGAAGCTTCTCTGTTATCGATGGTCCTCCCTTTCTCTAACGACTGTCCTCTTCTCTAATAGTACTCCTTCACCAACAATGTAGGTTTTCTTTTCTTCTCCATTTGTTTCATACTTCCATAGGAATTTCTTCAATACATATGCATTTTTGTTCTACTAGTTGATTGCCAATTTGCTATATCAATTTGAATTTTTTTTCATTTTTTTTGTTTTCTTTCAATCGTGTTTTTTTCAATCCTTTCATCTTTTGTTATCAAGCAATCAAGTATGAATTATAATTTCATATATTCAACTAACATGAGTTACTTGATAAATTTTGTTCGTTATAAGCATGTCCTATTTTTATTTTTATTTTTATTTAATTTATACCGTTTTTTCAAAAACCCCATTTAAACCCCCCATTTTTTATAAAGAAAATTTTAAAAACCCAATCGGTTAAAACATTGATATTTAGTCATAGGATATCATTTATAGGATTAATATTTCACCTAAGCTTATTTTAGACATTATGAAAAATGTCTAAAGTGGTTTTAACTTTCTTTTCATCTCCCATACTATCTCACAAGTTATCGTTTAGGTGATGTCCAAACAAGAGAAACTTTTCATACAAAAACTCTCCAATTCTCTCAAAAAAACTACATGAACAGTAGACATCGAAGCGAGAGAAAGGAAGACACCATTTTCTTAGAACTGTTTTATGGAAATAAGAGAAATTACAAAAACAACAGTGACAAAAGGACAACTAGAAAGAAAAGAAACAAAACGAATGAACCATTCCAGAACTATAGAACAAAAGTAGACAGAGTAGTTAATTGTTTGGGCATAAGTGAGTACCTTCAGCTTTGATTCATCCATATACTCACTGGCTTCCTCTCTGAGATGCAATCTGATCTCAGTTCCACGTCCCAATGGTTCATTATATGTATCTTCAGAGATTGCAAAGGACCCATCAGCCTTTGATTCCCAGACATACCTGGAAGGCACAAAGTACAGAAGTGTAAAATGTTATATTGTCATTTGATATAAACAACATAATTCCACTCCCATAGAAAAGAAACAAAATTCAGAACAAAGGCAGCTTCTGTTGTTACTGCGCATCATCATTATGCTTGCTAATGACTTCAACATAGTCTGAGACAAGGTAGACAGAATAGAATCCAACTCCAAACTGTCCAATCAGATTGAGGTCACCACCCGTCTGCATTTTCTCTACAAAAGCTGCAAAAGGCAAGCAAAAAAAAACTGTAAAAAACATTCTCTTGAATCTAAAATTCACTTGTCATAAAGCCAAATATGTGCTACCTGAGGTCCCCGATTTAGCAATGGTGCCCAAGTTCTTGATCAGGTCTTCCTTAGTCATACCGATACCTCTGTCTCGAATAGACAGAGTCTGTTTCTCTTTGTCTAATTTTATCTACATTCAACATCAAAACCACAACTCAGACCAACTGAAAGTTTCCAGAGCAAAGCAACGACTCTAAACTCATTCAATCTACACATTCTGCAGCTATATATTAGGAATATGCCTAACCTGAATCTCAAGCTTGGTGTCGTCACCTTCCCCTAGGACCTCCTTATCGGTGAGTGCGAGGAACCTGATCTTGTCCAACGCCTGCACAAGATTCAAAAGGAAGTGATAAGTAAATCACGAATCGAGAAGAGAGACCAAATCAAAATGACGATAATTGATGGATAACTTCTCACATCAGAGGCATTAGAGATAAGCTCTCTCAAGAAGATGTCTTTGTTGCTGTAGAGGGAGTTGATGATGATGTCCATGAGGCGGGAGACCTCCGCCTGGAACTGGAACTTCTCTGCGTTACTACCCAGAGTCTTGTTCCTCGACATAGACTCCGACTCCCTACACAATTAACAATAATATCATAAAAAAATACAGTCCCGATCCAGCTGACGAGACGGAACAAATGAGCAGTGCAAAAAAAAAAAGATAGTATTGAAATAAATCAGCTTGGCCACCTCTTGACAACATCAGAGTCCGTGGACAAACCGCCAGGAACAGCCCCGATCTTCTCCTCAACCTTGGGAGGATCCACTAGCTCGTCGGAGTCAGTAGTGTCCTTTGCATTTGCATGCAATCTACGACCTGCACGCGACAGATCGAGTCATTTTACAAGTTCAAAAACACTGGAACCAAACCAAACCAAGACAAAACGGCAACAGCCGAAACAAACCAAACCAAATCAGGATCAGATCGAACGGGATGCGATCTACCAGTGGTAGCAACAACAGGATAGTGCGTATTACCTTGATCTGGAAGATTCGCCAGCAACAGGAAGAGCAGCAGAGTGGAAGGGATCGCCCACTTCCTCATCGTCATTGTAGAGTGGTGTGGAGCTCTGTCTCTCTCTCTCTCTCTCTGTTTCTCCAGACGAAATCCGGTATTCAAATATATGGAGTCGCAGGCTGAGGATGGCAATGGGGCCGATAGAGTGGAGTGAGCACGGATCCATTTGTTCGGTTAGGGCTTCCGTCCTACGTGGAGGATCGAACGGCTGATGGCGTCCAGGTGAAACGTGGAAACGCATCATTGGATGTTCGTTTCGGTCTTGACGTGGTGAGTCGTGGAACGAATTCAGGTAAGTGTAGTGGAACCCGTTGTAGAGAGTGGTGAGGGGATCTGAACTGGTCGAACCCTTCCTGAAATTTCTCAGACTTCAACCCCATTGGGTACGTCCTGTGGGCCCATTCTGCTCTACTCCCCTCGTAGATGGAAGACCAAGGGAATGCAGTCAGTGAGCCGAAACAGTTCGACTTAACTTGAGATTGAATTTATCAAACCAATTACAGGCCCTTAAGGGCTAAGGCCTCAAAGAAGCTAGATATCATAATTAGCAAATCGAAATAACCGTCTGAGGTTCGTTACTAATAGTTCTTTTTTAGAAAACACCATGGTGTCTCAATATTTAAGTGAAATATCATTTTTGTACCTAAAGTTATAAAAATATTATAAGAGTACCTCAAAGTTTATAACATTTGACAAATATAGTTTCCATCAACAATCTGTTTGTCATATCATATGACTTCACGTGATTGCGTACTTATTTACAATAATGTCCTTCTTTTCTTTCATTTTCGTCAGTATCAAAAATGATGTCTAAGGTTTCACGTACAAAATAATATCTAGATAACAATAGACTTGTAATTGTTATTAGTATTTCACTCAAATCATAAGACATTATTATATAATTTTTCTCGATAAATACGGATATAACGGTCATTCAAGTGTAAAAATTAATAAAGTTATGGATTCAGATGAATATGTAAACCTTAAGACATTATTATGATACTTTCAAAACATTGAACGCTAAAATGGTATTTTACTCAAATATTGAGAACCTATTAAATAATTTTTTATTATTTTAATACATAGTCCTAAAAATATACATGTTAATCCAACGTGACATTGATAGAGACATTGTCAACATATGAAGTCTCTACAATATTGGTTTATAAAAAATTTAAACCTTATTTTTATTTAGTTTATAAAAAATGAAAAATTACTTAAAAGTATCCCAAAGTTTGAGTTAAATCTAATTTTGGTGTCAAATATTTAAAAAGTATCATTTTAGTGCCTAAGTTTACAAAATAATTAAAATCATTGGCCTTATTAAATTGTACACTAGATTGATTGACCGTTATACACTTACAGGGAAAGAAATGTATCATTTTCATTTGAAAAAATTACTTAAATGTTTCTAAGGTTTGAGCAAAATCTTATTTTGATATTCAAAATTTAAAAAGTATCATTATGGTATCTCAAGGTTTACGACGTTAGACAAACATAATCTTTTATTAATACCTCGTTTATCACGTGACCTCACATAATCCCATAAATGAAAGTTTAAGACAATAATGCGTTTCTTTTCTTTAATATCAAATTGGTGTCTTTCTTTTCCGATAAGAGCATAATGGTTAATCAAGTATAAAATTCGATAATGTTAAGGATTTTGATTATTTGGTAAACCTTGGACATCAAAATGATACTTTTTAAATCTTAAAAATCAAAATGAGATTTTGTTCAAACCTTGAGATATCATTAAGTAATTTTAACTTTTGATAATAGAATAAGGAACGTTAACAAAAAAAAAATAGAATAAGGAAGGACATTATTGTTTTAAACTTTCATTTATTAGGTCATGTGATAAACAGTGTGCTAACAAAAGACTATGTTTGTCTAACATTGTAAACTTTGGAACATTAAAATGATACTTTTTAATCATTGAGCAACACCATGAAATAATTTTTCCTATAAAAAAACAACCTAATGGTCATGGATTAAATAATCGTTGATTGTAAATCTTCAACTAGTAAATCTAAATCCTTCTTCTCAAGATCCTATATGCGGTAAAATTTAGAAAAACTTTAACTACTAAAATTAGGATTGTAAGTAGGTCAAGTATCACCTATTAACTCAACCCGATTTAACCCATTAGGAACATATTAAGGTAGAGATTTTGTATACCTCTTGATTCATTAGCCCGTTACCTACTAACCAATCAATTTAATGAGTCAAGATTTGAGTAGTATGCTATAGATAACCCATTATCTAAAAATAAATTGGTAAATTTACACTATCCCTATTTATTTAAACATCCAATATATAAATATATAACATGAAATGAAGTCTTCAACCTGAAAACCTCGACCCTAAACTAAACATCCTATATTATACTCCCAAACGTGTGGTTTGGTTGTTGTGCCTTAGCTACTCCGTTAGCCCCAGTTGCCTTGCCCCTTAGTCGCTTTGCCCTCCCAAGTCCCAAATGCACCAGCCTCAAACCCATCCACCAACTCTCTGGCTCGACGTCAACGACTCTCCAACTATTATTGTCCACATCCACAATTTGCCAACCGCTCCACCCTCCCAAGTCCCAAACCCACTTACCGCTAGCCACAAACCACATCCACCATGGGAAAACCCACATCCACATCTGCAATTTCTTCTCTCCTCTCTCTCTTCCTTTCAGCTTAAACTTCCTCACCTCCTTCCAAGTCAACCCACAAATTGAAGAAGAAGAAGAAGACGAAGCAAAGTTGAGGGAAAAGAGATGAGGAGTAATAGAGGTCAAGGAGAATCCATCTCTCACTTTTAGGTCAAAATTTGTTTTTTTCCTTGTAGTTGTGTTAGCTCCTCTCTGATATATGATTTTGTCTAACGAATGATGAGCAAGTTTTGAATCTTCAATTCCTTCCCTACATAGTACAAACAGGGTCCTCTTCGATGGTGAAGCAGTTATACAAGGTCTAGGAAGGAAATAATGTAAGTTTTATGTGCTTATTTTCTACCATTTGTTTTTGTTGTGTTTGTTGTACTATTGATGGTGGTTGGTATATCGAGTTGGAGGCTTGGGGGATTTTGGTAGAGATTTAGATCTCACATTATACAATGTAGTGTAACACCAGTAAATTCATTTTATAATTATTTACATTTGAATGAATTTATTCTTGGACGTGTGTTACTGTTCCAAGGCCTGTTTGTGTGATTTTGTGATTTTGGATTTGGACCTCGTGGGCCGACTTCTGGTTTTGTGCTCTTGTGCATTGTAGCATTGTGTTTGTGGGCCCAGGTGTGGGTCTATGTAGGACACACGTTTGTGGATCTGTTGGTGGAAGTGAGTTGGTACGGTTGGTTGCTGGCTCATGCAGAAGGCTGGTGGTTACACTGTGCATACATGGATGTAGCTACCACCATCTGCACGTATTACGGCCCGTCAACCTCCTCCTCCGCACCTCTCCTCCTTTTCCCTACTTCATCACCTCCTCCTCGAGTACACCACCTCCCTCTCCCCCCCTTTTTCCTTCTCTCTCTCTCCCTCTACTCGCTCTCCCCCACTCATTCCATCCCTCCCTCACTCACCCTCTCTCTCCTGTCTCTCCCCCATCTCCTCTCCTGTCTCCCCTCTACTCAGTGTGCTCAGCAACGTGCGGTGGCATGCAGTGGCTCGTGGCTGGTCGTGGATGCTCTAGGGGCGTGTGGCGGCATGCTGGTCGTTAGGGTTGGCCAGAGTTGATGTGGTTCGTCGGAGGGTGTTTTTCAGGTACACACCTCGCCTCATGTTGTAGAAAGCATGAAAATGATAGAAAATGATAGGAATGCATGAAATCTAAGTAAATTTATATTCCTAGAATTTATTGTGAATTTATGATGATTTATGGTGGCATTTATGGCCATTTTATGGCGATGTGTGGTTTTGGGTTATTTTTGACCCCTATGGCTTCTTGAATTTATTTCTCCCTGTATGATGGATGGATTTTGGTTTTGTTTGTGCAGATTTGGACCAAACTTGAGGGTCTACAACAAATGTTTTATTCGAAATTTTTGGTGGTTGTTTGTAGGTCCGCTCTTGATTCCCACTTCGGGCGATTTTTGAGTGCCCTACTACAAGTCGTCAGAATTCTGACAGAAAACTAGGGGCGTGGACTGAATGCATAGGCCTCATGGGCGGGTCTGGTAGTGGCTCTAGCCCTTGGTCCAGGTTTTGTTAGTGTTCAGATGAAAGTTCCAAGGGCACTGGCCAGATGTGCGGTCCACATGCACATGTCTAGTAGGGCATATTTGGAGGTTTTTCCTGGATTTTTTGGAAAATATACTCTGAATACAGTGGTTTCCCAGATTGTTTGTTTTGCCCATTTGAGATGGGTCATGGGCCATCAATGGTGGTCTCGTGGGACATTTGATGTGCCATTTTGTTGAGGTTTTGAAAGAGTTTTTAAAGATATAAAATGGTTTGGTTTTGAAAGAGATGTGTTGGCCCGTTTAGGAAAATAGTTTTTCTGATTTTCTATGTGTGGACCGAGACATCATGGGATCGTGTCGTCGTGACCAGGGAATGTAACGACATTCACGGGTAGTTGGGCGCATCTCCTTAGTTGAGGTTACGGGCCGAGATACCTGAGGCTGAGGGTCGTTAGGTCTTGGAGGTATGAGACTCCCTGACTGTCGTCTCGAGGCTAAGGTAGTGATCCACGAGTTGAGATTGTTAGAAATAGTGTATTATTTTGATGATAACTTAAATCATTGCAAGTGCATATTTTCATAAATATTAAAGGATGAAAAAAAATTATAAGTGTTTTTTCTGTATAATTCTCAATTGTATGCAAGTGTTTTTCAAAGTAACAGAAACGACATACCGGAGTCAAATCGGCATACCGTTTCAGTAGAAAACGGTATGAACAACGGCGTTTCGCAAGATGAAAAGAAGTATTGAAAACAGCATACCAAAGATTAAGCGGCATACCGTTTCAGTAAAAAATGGTATATGCATCGGAACTCCGGAACAGATGAGAAGATGAAGATAAAGCTAATCAATGGCATACCGTAATAAAACGGCATACCGTTTCAGAAGAAAATGGTATACCGAAGGATTTTCGGCATACTGATTTGCTCGTGGATTGCAGATTAAAGATCATTTTTGCCATACCAAGGCCAAAACGGCATACCGTTGGACTAGCCGTTTACGACCATTTTTATAGTCGTTAGACACATTTCAAGGCGATCCTATGGCTATAAATAGGACACGTACAAGGCTTGAAAATGACACCAATCAGAAATACTTGTAATACTGTCTATTGTTTTCATTTTCATTCTCCTCACGAGATTTCATTGTGTAATCATCGCTGTATTCGATCTCTATGAGAGGGAAAATTTTGACATCTGTAAAAGCAACAAAGCAAAGGGCTCTAACTTCTCGGGGATAGAGAAGTGGGAAGAGCAAGGATGGAGTTGGTGGTGTAGCCAACAAATAAGTCCTTTTATTTTAATACGGGAAAAATCTCAAGGGGGTCTTAAGGAGTGGATTAGGCTGGGTTGCCGAACCACTATAAATTCTCTGTGTATATCAATTTCTCTCATCCTCTTCTTGTATGTTTACTAGTTGCATAAGTAGAAATCTTGATTAAGTTTAGTTAATAATCTCCATTGTCTGCAATTACTATTAAATTACAAAAAGAAGTCAAAGTAATTCAGAAATTGAAAATTCTCTATTCACCCCCCTCTAGAGAGGCCTTTCGATCCAACAATTGGTATCAGAGCAAGGTCTTCTAGAACTAGACTAAAAATCTACTAGAACACATGACCACTCTACCTTTTAACAGCAATGTTATAGAGGGACAGAGTATTAATAGACCACCTTTTTTTGATGGTGTAAGTTACAGTTATTGGAAGTGTAGAATGATCATATACTTAAAATCCA